>JAZGTJ010013748.1:0-14702 GCA_036877575.1 Botia almorhae
TGGATGCAGAGTGACAGTGAACAGTCTTATTATTTACAGTATGGATGCAGAGTGACAGTGAACAGTCTTATTATTTACAGTGTGGATGCAGAGTGACAGTGAATGTTGACGCACGCTTGCTCACTTTCTGTCTTGTGTGTTTGATTCATGATTTTAAACTGTTACCAAAGTACCATATTCAGTTTGTTTCAGTTATTGTGATCCTCATCAGAGTTCTTTGTGTGTGATTTACAGAGTGTTCAGATAATGAAGCCCAGGCAGGGTGTCACTCGAGTCACTGATCTGTCATCAGAGGACATCAAAAAGATCGGCTACATCTCACTGATAGAGCTCACCACCTTCTACGACATCTTGGGGATCGAGCTGAAGAGGAACCGCGTGTGGCGCAGTAAAGTACGAGGTGTGTGTCCGTAAAGTACGAGGGGTGTGTGTGTGTCTGTAAAGTATGAGGGGTGTGTGTGTGTCTCTAAAGTTTGAGGTGTGTGTGTGTGTCTGTAAAGTACGAGGTGTGTGTCAGTAATTTTGTGTCTCTGAAGACATCTAAACTCTATAGCGACTGTAAATGCTGTTATTATATTTTTACAGAGAACGGAATATTTGGTGTTCCACTCTCTACACTGCTGGAGAACGACCAAAGGAAATATCCTGGCTCCAGGGTTCCTCTTGTTTTCAAGAAGGTGCGTGTCTCTTCTTCTCTTGTTGGGTTGTAAGTTTGAAACATGCATCCGATCGTTCCACAGTGGAACATTTCACATCAAGATTGTGAGCGCCGGCCTTTCCGGAAAGTTCCTGGTCAGCATTTCTCTGGGTTGAGATTTCCTCTCTTGGCTGGAGCTGCTGTGTGATCCAGTATTATCCCAAACTGATAACCGCACTCAGCTGTTGTGAAGCCTTTTCTCAAAACAAAGGCGTTTACCAGAAGTGCTCTGCTTTGTTTTACACGTCACTGTTGACCTTGAAGAGCGAGGGAGGCGTGTAGTGTTTCACTCCATCCCCTCCAATGCTCCACAGCTTAAGAGATTTACTCTGGAAACTGTGTCGAAAAGCAAATCCACACGGAGGAGTTTGAGAAGGTCCTGCAGAGTCACATGATTAAAATAGATGCTTTCAATAAATGTTCATATACACCAGAATAATCTGCTCACTAAGAGATTCTTTGAGAACTGCAGGAGTCCAGTGTGTTGAGTAACTTTACACCCCCTACCCCAGCAGATACGGGCAACCCAAGCTTGTGAAAATACCCTCACACGATCATGTTTCACCACAGACAGCTGTGCCTCTAACAGCTGACGGCTGTAAAATAACCATGTGTCCAAAAACCAAGATTTTACCGTGGTACACCCAACTAACACAGAACGTTCTCAAAACGTTGGCTAACTTTCTCTTAAAGTTCTCTCAAAGTTATCAAAAAAATGTTCTTGCAGTAACATTAGTAGAACTTTTTTTTTACATTGTTTTATTATTGCATGTATATATTAAAAACGTTATTAAGTCGTTAGTGGAACATTTTAAAACATTACAGAATTAAAGAAATGTTCGAATAATGTTCTTACAACCAAGCAGTAATGTTCATACAACATTTAAAAACTGGACATTTTGAACGTTCCTAAAACATTTGTGATGTGTTTGTGTGTGTGTTGACAGCTGTTGTCTAAACTGGAGCAGACGGGTTTACAGACAGAAGGAATTCTGAGGGTTCCAGGATCAGCGTCAAGAGTGAAGGTAACATTCCTGATCAGACTCCTGCATCTGCATAAGCTGCATCACACTCCTGCATGAGCTTCATCAGACTCCTGCATCTGCATGAGCTACATCAGACATCTGCATGAGCTGCATCAGACTCCTGCAGACTCTTGGCTAATATTCTGTCACAATATCTTAAAGTTATCTAAAGCATCTTGCAGTACATTCCTAACATTCAAAATAGTATTTTCAGTGTTTTTGTCATTTAATGGAAACATTAGGGAAACATTCCCACAACCTAAAATTGTTAGCTGGGCTGTGACGCATCCATAAAGCATTTGACCTGGATTTGACCAGCTCACTTACAGCTCTAATTAACTGTTAAAATGATCCATTATGAGTGAAGAAAACAGCTCAACATGGACAAATCAAGTTAGAGCATAAAAACTGTGTTTGTGTTGAACTCAGCAGAAGAGAATCAAATTCAGACACCCAGAATATTTCCCAGCATGCATCACTGTCTGTCCTGCTCATGATCTGTTAAGAGAACAGAATCTTCAGACTCATGAAGTCCAGCAGTGACTGATGCAGTAAATATCACATCACTGTCCCTCGGTCAACTGCAGCACTGTGATTGTTTATTGTCTGAAAATCACCTGCACTGTCACGGAGGAAATATTTCAGTAAATAGAGATTTTTGTTCTTTTTCTGAAAAGAACCCTTCTGCTGGGTTCCTCTGCTGGGTTCCTCTGCTGGGTTCTTCTGCTGGGTTCCTCTGCTGGGTTCCTCTGCTGGGTTCTTCAGCTGGGTTCCTCTGCTGGGTTCCTCTGCTGGGTTCTTCAGCTGGGTTAAATGTGTTTATCTCGACAGCACTTGCGTCAGGAGCTGGAGATGAAGTTTTATGAGGATCGTTTTGACTGGGATGAAGTCCGTCAGAATGATGCTGCGGGTCTGTTGAAGATGTTCATTCGTGAGTTGCCGTATCCTCTGCTGACACAACAACACCTGCCGGCGTTCACCGCTGTTCAGAGTGAGTCCATGTTGTTTCCTCTCATCTGTCAGTTTTACAGCTGTATCTGAACAAGCCGCAGAGAGTCAGACAGAAAGATCTTAATATTTAGTTTTCTGTCTGTAGAATGTTCAGTTATTATCACAGATTTTTATTTTAAAGAGAAAAATACAGTTCTGCCTGAGAATATCTAGATTTTCAAGCAGAAAATATTGCGTATTTTCTCTCTCTCAGACATCCCGTCATGTAAACATCAGATTCAGGCTCTTCATCTGCTCATTATGCTGCTTCCTGAGGCCAACAGAGACACACTGAAGGTCTGTCTGCTTTACAATGTCTTCATGTGTGACATTAACACACTCATGACTTGAGAATCAGTCATATCTGTGCGCCACACACACACACACACACACACACACACACTCACACAGCAGAGCAGAGCAGTAATTATAGGGAGAGTTTAGGTATAAGGTCAGTGTGATAACAGTGTGTGTAAATGTGGTTTATGTATATAATGACGTGTATAACAATGTCAGTATGATTTATGAGGACCCTTTTTGTGTCCTCATTCAAAAATGGTTTTCTTTAATAATGGCAAAACGTTTCTGTTAGGGGTAGTGTGAGAGTTAGGTTATATTGTTTAAAACCAGCTACATGTAAAAACTATAAAAGTCTATAGAATGTTCCCATTTAGATATTAGATGTGTGTGTGTGATCTGTGTGTGATCTGTGTGTGTGATGTGTGTGTGATGTGTGTGTGATGTGTGTGTGATGTGTGTGTGATGTGTGTGTGATGTGTGTGTGTGTGATGTGTGTGTGTGTGTGATCTGTCAGGTGGATAGTTTAAATAAATAAGCTCTCTGGTGCAGTAGATCAACAGGTTAGACAGGCAGCTGACAGTCTTCTGTAGAACATGAGAATCACTAAAGATCTTTCAGGGTTAATGCAGCGTGTCAGTATGATGGTATATAGATCTGAAGTTGATTTCCTGAGAAGTCACATGACACTGTGTTCAGTGTTGTCTGTGTTTATTGTCTGGTAATATAAAACCAGCCCACAGGTCATTATAAACCCTGTGTGGACCTCATGTGGTCTGATGTTTGTTCAGGCTCTTCTGGAGTTCCTCAGAAAGGTGGTGGCTTTTGAGGAGAAGAACAGAATGAGTTTGTGGAACGTCTCCATGATCGTAGCGCCAAACCTCTTTATCTTCCATGGGAAGAATGCCAAGCAGGAGGAGATGCAGGGGGCTGTGGGTGCCGCCCACCTCGTCCGGCTTCTCATCACTTATCAGGACCTGCTGTGGTCGGTGAGTGTCTAACACACCGACAGTCAGAAGTTCCAGCTTCTGCCAGGCCAAAATACAAAACATCCCTACTAATACAGTTCAGTGTGGTGATGTCAGACAGAATGTGATGACATCAGAGTGTGTTGTTGTGATGTCAGATTGTGGTGTAAATCTGTTCTTCATGTCCTCAGGTTCCTTGTTTCTTGATCTCTCATGTAAGAAAGATGAACGAAGCAGCTACAGGGAAGAAAACGCCGACCTCAGAAAAAACCAAACGTAGATTACTGAAGAGGTGGAACACAGAGAAGGAGCGAGACAGAAGTGAGGTATGACTGAGAGCTCATGAGGAGAAATGTTAAACCTGCTTCAGCTCACAGGAGTTTGAACTGAAAGTATCTCCAGAAACTCAGTTATCTCTGATGCTCTTCTTCAGGTCACTGATCTTCGTGAAGGGCTTATCAGAGTTCACGCTCCTCTTCATGCGAAGGTCTCCATGGCGATACAGCTGAACAGCGAGATGAAGGCCAGAGACATCACTGCACGCTTTGACCTGGAGAACTCGTGAGTGACTGACAGTGACCTCCGTTAGCGTTCAGCCTCAGATGTTTGCATTGATGCTAATGAATAAATCTTCTCCTCAGGCGAGCGTCACGCAGTGCCAGTCGACGACAAAAACAGTTTCTGTTCGAGGTGGGAGGAAATATCGGTGAGTTGATCACAAACACACTAAGCTCTTCTGATAAGAGTTTATTAGTACATTATTTATTACACAGAATGATGGAAGCTCTACACTGGTTTGTTCTGGTCTACCTCTGCTGTTCTCCAAACACTGGTTAACTTAGTTGTTCCTGTCTATCTCTGCTGTTTTTAAAATGATCAGCTGGTTAACTTATTTAACGTTCAGCACTTTCCTTCTGATAATAGTTAACGAAGAAGGTGTTGCTACAACTATTTAAATGGACACTCTCTGGATTAGTTTATTAGCTAGTTCACAGAATCAGTAATCTAGGGCAACAAAAGATATGTCACTCAACCGCACCAGCTCACTGTCACCACCCCAAACATTCCAGAGTTGTTACTGTAGTACAGCATTACTGATGAATGTCTTTGTTTACTCCAGGAGAGCGTTGCCTGGATCCAGACACGTATTTACTTGATGTTTACCGTGTTAATCCTCATTGTGAATGGGTTCTAAAATCACAAATGACCTGAGATGCGCAGCAGGACATCTGCATGTTGCTCAGGAACCCTGATCATCTATTCACTCGAACCCAGAGACGTCACTGAGGTTCCATGGACCCTTTACAAGCCCTGAGTCATCTGCTTATGATGGACCGCTGGAGGTCAGAGGTCAAACATCAGCTCAGACGTCAGTCATTCCTCTCCTCAAATTAGAAGTATTTGTCACTTGATCTCTTCAGAATGGCCGTATTGTTTCCTGAAACACGCGCTGATGTTTGTGACACAGAGACTGAAGCAAATCAGTGCTGGTCATTGAGTTTGTGTGGTGCCAAAACGGTGTGTCATCGATGAACTGACAACATCCAAACGTGTGTTCACCTGAAAGCATGTATCATCACTACCGAGTGTAAAAAGAGCATGTACATAATATATTTATACCACTAATTTATCCAGCTGTATCATGACAGTTTTGTATTGTTTATATTTGCTGCATGTTTGTAATGAAGCCATGTGAACTTACAATGGCAAACACAAGTGGATCTCATGAAATCTGTCCAGTACATGTCAAGGTCATATTTTAGCCCAAAATCAAAGGAAGAAAAACAGATTTTGCATAAAGCAAACGACGCCTCTGCTCTTCAAGGAGCTTTTGCAGGTGACATTTTCATGACAGTTTAGCGCATCAAAAACGATCCCATCACACAAAATCTCTTTCTCACTGCCTATGTATATTTTACGGTTTAAATACTGCATTTTACGATAATACTGGTATTTACAGTAACTACAGTAATTGAGTTACAAACATGCAGATGTATTACAGGAAGGTTATGAAAATGTTACAATGGAAAAATCTGAATGGTCTTAAAAACAAGAGACCTCAGAATGTTTTCATGAGATTCACTCGCACAGACGAATATTTTACCTCTAATTAATCCTGGCCAATATTAATGCCAACATCATCAAATCTCAACTGGATTTATGCACATGTGAAAGATCCAGATACAGTAATGGTCAAGCTGCACGATCTTTAACAGTCACAGCGATTATAAAAGTTCAGAATGGACAGAAGATGAATGAAATGTGTTTCGATTAATGAACCTTTAGCCGGAAACGGTCGTGACCTGCATCTTTCAGCACGTCATGTTCTCTGTATCTGCCGATACATCATCTTCATCGTGATGCTGTGAAGTTTACAGACGGATGGACTTTTGAGTATTTTGAAGCTGTGTTTTGTTAAGCATGTGCGACGGACCAGTTTCTTTTATTTTTTATAGTGACATTGTTCTGATGTTGCCAAGTGAATTTGTGTTCTGCTGATTTTGTTTAGGTCATGACACTTATAATGCTAAATACGTGAGATGATTTGATATATTGAGGTTTGCTAATCAGTACAGTGATGTTAAGCATTAACACGGCAGCTCTGTGGTTGATTCAGAACTGTGTGGTATTTACTCAGTTATTTTTCTTCAAGATCATTATCTGTACGATCGTAATCATATCTTAGTTCCATGAAAACCAAAACACGTATAAATATAAAGGCCAACCCTGTCCACAACTCATTGTCATTTATGCTTGGCCAAGTGCACTGAATGTTGTGCACCACTAAAGCTCTGATTCAATTCGCACACCTTCATCCATGTTGTAATATGTTGGTGAGCCACAGGTTGCCATTATGAAACACTAATCCAATTAAAAAGCTGAAATGATGACATCATCATTAGGAGTGTAAATCATTCATTGTTATATAAGAGATGACTCAGAGCTGGCGTGTCTGTCGCTGGTTCACACCGCAACGCTCTTTGTTTAAATCTTGCTGTTGCTTTCATTATTGTTCAGTATCTTGTGCTCAGGAATGTGTCAGATAATGAAAGAAAACTCATCCAGTAACACAAGCAACACTTTATAAATCAGCTGCATTTTACTAACACATTATCATCACATGTAAACATTAGTTTGTTACAGAAAATTACGTATTAAAATCTGCAGTTACTAAAACACAGAGATGAGTAGCATTGTGTATAAACTGGAGGTTATGCAGCATCTGCGGGGCAGGAGTGAGGAAACACATGCGGGTGAGCAAACGCCGAGCTGAAGTCTAACGCATCCGTGACGTGAGCCTTCTGCAGCCGCAGGTTCCGCATGCAGCCGCGGAACGGTTCTCTGACCGTCAGACAGTTCTGCTTCACATCAGCTGTGATGGACACAAAAACATCATCAGTGTCGTTTTCACTGTTTAACTACAGCATCACACTGTCATAAATATAGTTCAATTTAAACGTCTTCACAGCTAACAATGTGTGGTTGTAAGAACGTTTCCCTAACATTTCCATTAAGTAACAAGAATGTTAAAAATGTCATTTTGAATGTCTTAGGAATGTTCATGATGTCCAGTTATTTAGACGTGGTATTATTTGTTGTTAGGTTTTAAGAGCGTTGGTCAAACGTTTCCAAATTCTGTAACGTTTTTAAATTCCACTGACAATTTAGAAATACCATTTTTATTCTAACTTCTCTGAACATCTGCCAATGATATATAATGTTGGAAATAACGTTTTACTAATGTTACTGCAAAAACATTTTTGATAACTTTTACAGAATATTAGCTGACGTTCTGGGGAACAGAGTTCGGCTCTTTGTGAATGTATGCAGATCACACCCTCCATTCCCCTAAATACAGTGTTGAGTCGTTCCTGATGTACAGTCAGAGTACAGTATCAGTTACTGTTATACAGTATTGAGTTACTGTACTGACTCTGACCAATCAGATTACAATATTACTATTTTAATGTTTTAAAGTTAAAAAACTCTATCATTGTGTGTCATTACTGACCAATATTGTAATGATATACAGTAGCTTTTTAATATTAAAAATATTTTCATAGATTTTTTAAACATATATCAGTGCACAACTGACAGATTGCATGCTAACAGGTGTGGATATTCGGATCCAAACAGGAACATGGGGCAGTACCTGGATATCCGCCCACATAGATAGGGTTTTTGGTCTCAGCTGAGGTGGATGAGGAGTATGGATTCTCTGTCGTCACGGTTACGCCGTCTACAGTCACACTCAGACTGTGCTTCTGTTTTTTGGCTACTAGGGTGTGCCAGCGTCCGTCACACATCGACCTGCGGCTCCGACTGGAGGCGGTGATGCGACCTGCACCGTTATTTACATGAAACACCACCTGCAAGAGAACAAACATGATTAATATCCATCCAACAGCAGAGTTTACACGACACACCACACACGCAACACTGACCCGTCCACCCATGAGCTCCAGACCGATGGCGTCCACTTTAGTGCTGCTGATTCCCAGAAGAACCCCGTCCAGAACCGTGGAGCGAAACTCCAAACTCACCGTCACGTCTGATCCCACGTTATACCCCTCCTTCACTGCAACAACAAACACACGGCAGTTTCATCGTCAGTTTTCAGTAAACAAAATTGACTTAAAAGCTGCAATGTGTAACTTCTGCCTCTCTACCGCCACCTCTGTTTGAAACATGAAACTGCAGGTTACTTGAGGAGTTATTTTCTTAACATGAATGACGAGTTTAAATTGTAAACAACTGCTGTAAGAACAAGATACAAACACTGCATCATCTACAGAACCTGCACATGTGATGTAGTAGCCGCATCTTCTGTCTGTTTACAGAATAAAATTGAACCAGACAGTTAAAATGATAAATCATTATTATAAACTTACAGTTGTGAATCAGGGTAAGATAAGGAGATTGTGTTGAACACTGATCTGTCATGTACTTGATCAATAACTGATTTGTGTTCATGTTTAACCAAAAGTTACAGATTGCAGCTTTAAAACAAATGAAATAAAGAAGACTAGAAAATTAAGATTGAGATTAAAATAATAAGAATAATAAATTTAAAAAAACAATCTAGAGAATTTACTACACAATAAACACAACAGAATAAGGAGAATTGGAAATGCATGTGTACACATGTATGCATACAAATCTGACAATATTGAAAATATTTTTGAAAATTTGAAATAATGCGACATGATGGATATAGAGGCTGTATCAGCAACAGCGCAAATACAGTGCAACCGTGCAGTGCAACCGTGCAGTGCAACCGCGCAGTGCAACCGCCATGTTTAATCAACACAAGAGAATGTGATGCATGTCTCACTGAAGGCGGCGTGTCCGCTGCCATTGAAGAAGGTTCCGCTCTGAGCTCTTCTGAAGCAGGAACCCACGGAGTGAGAAGATACTGGACTGCTGAGGTTTATCAGAACGCTGTTAAACATCATGTTCTGCACACAACCCGCCAGACTGTGTGTCACCTGAACACACAACACAAACCATCTGTTAACACTTGATCAAAGTTATGAACATCTCCAGGTTATGAACATCTCCAGGTTATGAACATCTCCAGGTTATGAACATCTCCAGGTTATGAACATCTCCAGGTTATGAACGCTGCTTCTGAATGAGGAAGGTGTCATAATTCAGGACTTGACTGCGAGGACGTTTTACACAAATGCATTTAGCAGACACTTTTATCCAAAGTGACTTACGGTTTATTCCAGCTACACATTTGATCGGTATGTGTGCTCACTGGAGATCGAACCCACAACGTTTTGCGCCGCTAACACAATGACCTACCAGTTGAGCTACAGGAATGGTTTAGTGTTTTGACGCTCTATTGTGAAGTGTAACTTAAACACAAAGTCATTTACATTTCCGATTCTTTTGGCTGTGTATGTTGCAGGAAGTCCTCCGACATACAACTTCCCCTCCACGTCTAGGGTGTGTCCTTTAGTGGGTGTGTGATCAGAGTCCAGCCCGTCCACACTGACTGTCACAGTTTTCTTACTGAACTCCGTCTTCACCTGCACACACACACACACACACACACAGGTTAAACTCGGCAGCTATGACATCATTATAAATACAGGGATGCTGATTGGTTAAAAGGAGCAGCAGGGACTGACGGTGTGCCACTGGCCGTCGTTGATGAGGGTGGGCAGTGTGGTGCTGGCGGGACCTTTGCCCAGATCACAGGAGAAGACCAGACGGCCGCTGTGCAGCTGAAGGACACAGTAATCCTGCTGGTTGCTGTTGGCCATGTAGAACAGAACGCCACTGTGAGCGAACGTGCGCAGGGACATCTTCACTGTAAAACTGAACCCACAGCAATCATCACAAACTCATTCATCTTCCACAACAAAGCTATTACACATTTACATTTTTAATTGATTTTCATTTCATTTTTAATATTTTAGTTTTGTGATTAATTTAGTTTTGCTTTTTTATTTTAGTCTATCAATATATTTTTTATTTTATTTTTATATTTCAGTTCACACAGATGAGTAAATGACTTCGCTGGGGGAAACTCTGCATAACGTTGTTAATTTAAAATCCATGTATTAAAAACTATTTTTCTTTCGGTTATTTCTGGAAATGTAGTTTTTGTTTCAGTTTCAGTTAAATACTATTCCAGACAACCACAGAATATTTAATGGTGGTTTCTAGGGTGTTTCCATGTTGCTAATGTGTTGCTAACGTTCTTGAGCGTTAAAAAAATGAAAGAATATGAAAAGATGTTTTAATTCTTTGACCCGTTTCAGCACCAGTTAGTGAGGTGACACCAGCAGACTTACCTTGTTCTGACCGTCTTGTTTTTGAAGGCCAGGATCATGTGACTGTGTCGAGACAGTCCAAACTGATGAGATTCTGGAATACTGTCTGTGTGCTGCATGTCAACACACTGAGAAACAGAAGTGACCATATAAGGGCATGAGACACTCATTGAGACATTCATTCACTCATTCATTCATACATTCTTTTAATCATGATGAGGAACACATGATGTCTGTTTGCTATGTGAAGAATGCAACACAACATGTTCACGTGTGTAAAAACTGCTGATTTACACAGCTGTCAGTCTCTTGTTTCCAAATGTCACCTTTAAACACGAGTCTGTGGAACACCTGCTATCAATCAGATACCAGTAAATACAACAGCTAAAACAACCATAAGTGTATTACAAAGAACAGCATAATACATGCTTTGAGTTGAGGATCAGATGACCCAGCTAACAGGGAACGTTCTCTAAAAGTTGTCTAAACGTTCTCTAAGTTATGGTTATGAAAAAATACTGGCAGTAACATTTTAAAAATGTTACAGAATTAAAAAATGTTTGGATAACGTTCTTATGACCAAGCAATAATGTTAATACAACATCCCAAACAGGGCATTTTGAATGTTCTTACAACCTAATACTGTTAGCTGGGTATGATTCTTGATTAGTGAAAGACACAGACACGTGTAAAGATGCTCTGAGAGGATGCATGTAATTAAAGGACCTGAATAAAACATCTGTTACTTGCGTGACTGCTAGATTTTTATTTCGAAAAGAATCTAGACGTGAAAACATCATGTGGTCTCACATATGTGGAATATTTCCTGACATTAACTCGTCAAACTACAAGCATGAGGAAGAACATTTGAATGTTTCTCATGTTTTGTTGACAGTTTCACTGACAGTAGAGACACTGACTGAATATCATCATATATCTCTGCTGTGACTGCAGGTTTCGCAATATACCGGTCATGACAAGCACTGTGATATTAATAATCACCATTATTGATATTGTGTTAATACTACCCGTGATAATTTTGTGATTTATTTAGCAGCAGTATCTGCTTGCATTCAGTAGGTGGCGCTATTGCACGCATTTAACATTGTAACAAATCACAATGGTTACAAACTCTCTGTGTGCTTCTCAATACTCAAATGAATGTTTCCTCACGCCTCCGTCCTCCAGCCGTGACCCAGACACTGATCAAAGTCAGTCATCCTGAAGGACATTCTAATTTTCTAATTATATTGGCAAAAAGCTCTATTTGTGTGTGTTCTTACACTAGTGTTGTCCGCTGTGACCGCGCTCAGCTCTGTTGGGGTCAGAGGTTGTGCGGCGGGGTCAGGGGTCGGCTCTGCCTCCACATCGTCAGGCAGCAGCACGCGTCTGGCTCTCTCCTGCAGTAAACAGCTGTCCATGTCCACGCTCTCATACCGCAGCGCAGACGACAGATCCAGGAGCCTGGTGCATGGAAACGTGTTAGTGAACGACTCTGTTTGTCCTGCGTGTGTGTGTGCTGTAGATGTGTGTTACTCACATTCCATCCACTGCCAGGTTTCTGATACAGCCGTAGAACGAGCGTGTGGAGTCCAGCCCAGAGCTGCTCTTTCCTGCAGGCACACCTCCGATATACAGCTGCCCCAGAGCTAGAGCTTTATCTGAAGAGGAGCCCAGCTTCACTGTGGCCTGGTTCTCCTCATCCACAAACACTGTGATGGTCCTGAATTCAAAACACACAGATGAGTTTATTTGTAACCAAACATTAACATTACAGAGCGCAGATTTAAGAGCGCTGTAGGGAATGGATAAAAGTTTCTATATCAATATATATCAATATATTTCTATATCAAGTGTTTTTACTGTCCCACAAACCGTTTGTTTCTCTGCAGTATGAGCGAATGTTCCCGCCCGTCACTAAACGAGCCGTTTCGGGATTTGACGACAGCTTTGTTGATGCCGGCGCCCTCTGCCATGCCCACTCGCACCTCCACCCAGCCAGACACGAGCGTCACCGTCAGGAGCGACTGATGAGAAACAGAGAGACAGAATGAGAAACACTGAAAGCAGGAGCATGCGGGTGATGATTTCAGGTGATGCTGCGCTGACCTGCTGCGTCTGTCGTCGTGAGCGTCCTGCACTTCCACTGAATCCAGCCAGAAGAATCCCGCTGTCGTGTCTACTGGAGAAGGTGGTCATGATCTCTGTGTGAGAGCCCACGAGAAGGGCAGGCATCTCCAGAAAACCTCCACCAAACACAGACACACTGCGAATGGGCTGAAGAACACACAACACCACTCATTCAATCATCTCCAAGCGCTCCTGCTCCTCTTGAGGAGCTCAAGAACATTTTACACAGTCGCCATCATGTGGTGAACATCTGTTCAACATCAGCATCAAAGATCTCAGCTCACAGCGAGGGTTCTCAGAGAGGATAATGTCCTCCAACAGTTTTAGGTTTTATATTCATTTTATATTCTTCACTATCAACCACTAACAACCAAAGAATAATGTTTTTGATATAAGATATATAACATTTAAAAAAACAATCGACGAAGTTACTGCAAGAACGTCTTTTGATAATCGTTAAACCGTTAAAGATTTTTAGCCAATATTCTCTGTTAGCTGGTTGTTTGTTTTTATTGCAAACATTAACTCACCGAATACCAAGAATTTGTATGCCAATATAAACTAATTCCCTCTAAACGCAGTGAGACTCTGGCGCCTCCTGCTGGAGAAACAGATGTAGGTGCGGGACCGCTGTGTTTTACCTTCAGCACGCATCCTTTCTTCACCCCGTAAGACTCTCTGAGCAGGTCAAAGTTCGTACGAGCGATTTCAACATTCCTCATACAGCCGACAAACGAGCGTGCGACCACCTGCCTCCTGAGGACATTAATTCACACGTTGAGCTTCAAAAAGAGACTCGCTCATGTTTTCAGCAGCTGGAGAGATGCACGTGGAACTCACCTGATTGGTCGAGAGGCGGGAAGGCCTCCGATGTAAATGGGATCGAGGTCGGAGCGATTGAGGTCAGAGGCGGAGCCCGGTGACTCCGCCTCCATGACCTCACGCTCTGAAGGGTTATCAGCAGTCATCACGGATAAATGACCTACAGACAGACACGTATTACACACTCAAACCAGATTACACTGTTAACTTAACATTAACAAATGAAAAACTATTAACCAGACGTGAGCATGAATTCATAAAAAAGTAAAGCTGCAATCAGTGAGTTTTGTCTCTACTGCCATCTCTGTTCAAACACAAAATTGCAGGTTACTTTATGTATTTTTCATTACGTATGTTGAAGTCAAATGAAGCCAAACTGATATTTCCCAGCAAAATCTGACTCAGTCCACAGTTCAAATGATAAACCATTATTATAGGACTTACTGTTGTCAATCAGGGTAAGATAAGGAGACTGTTTTGAACCCTGACCTGGCATGTACTTGCTCAAACAAGTTACAAATTGCAGCTTTTAACAAAATAAAACCATTCGATCCCACAAGAGCTAAAGTCTAGAACTCACCTTTGCGCTTGTTCCTCTGCAGGGCGATGCGGAACCAGGTGCCTGTGTTGTATGTTTTGTTTGAGATCAGGGTGAGAACTCCAGAACCCAGTTCAAAGGTCAAACGAACTTTCCCTTCAACCAGCTCAATGGATAAGAAGTCTCTCTGCACAAACAAAAGAGCTCGTGACTACACAGACTAACACACACGCAACTGTGACAAAAATATAAGTAGGGCTGCGAGATCTCATAGTTATTGAAATATTGCACACATGCATATCGCCATGATTTCCAGTTACTACATTATTTTAATAATTCAAAAAGTTATGCAGAGTCAAAATTTCAGGTACATGCAGAAAGTTTAGCATGCAAATGTGAGTGGGAATATGTGTCTTTTCCAGAAATAATGTGATATGTGTATATTTT
>JAZGTJ010013749.1:0-14697 GCA_036877575.1 Botia almorhae
TATTTTTAAATAGTTTGTGTAGATATTGTGTAAAATAAATGTTCACGCTGTATAATCTCTGCTAGTTTGTGTATGTCTCGTTTGCTATTAACTTTTTACAAGCACATACAAAAATGTCTGTCTCTCCCTCTCAGCTTCTGGACACGAAATCCACAGACAGAACACAGACACTGCTTCACTTCATTGTTGGCATTATACAAGAAAAATATCCACAACTGCAGAACTTTCACACTGAACTCCACTTTCTGGACAAAGCCGCGCTGGGTGAGTTTACCTAAACACATTCACATAAACGTGTTAGGCTAGTTTTTGTGTTTTGCAAGACTGCTAGATTGATCTTATATGTAGTTTACGGACTATAAGCCAAAAGGTTATTGGTTCAGATTTCAGATTCACAATGAGCTACCACCACTGACTGCTGTTCCCTTGATCAAGTCACTTTACCACAGCTTCTTAAAGCTGCAATCCGTAACTTTTGCCTCTCTGCTTGAAATTGTACATTGCAGGTTACATCAAGTACTTTTCTTTACGTATGTCAAAGTTAAATGAAGCCAAAATTTATGAATTTACCATTGAATGCTGATCTGTCATGGTCTACTACTTGATCAACAACTGATCTGCGTTTAGTTTTAACCACAAATATGACGGTTTCCATATATAACCACACATCACTCAGTGGGGTTATTGTAGCTGTACCATGATTCTGCTAAAGGAAGAAAAACACACACACGTTTACTGACCCGTGTTGTTCTCCTAGTGTCCCTGGACAGCATCATCGCAGATGTGCGCTTACTGGAGAAGGGCATGGAGTCGCTCCGTAAAGAGTTCAGCCAACAGAAACACAGTGTCGTTCTCGCCGACTTCCTGTCCAAAAATGACACTCTGCTGGACAGTGTGGTGAAAGACAGCAAAACTTCACAGGTCAGGAATTCAGTTCTCTGCTACAGACACATTGCACTTAAAATAAAAACAGTCAGTAATTGCTTCGTAAAATAACTGATAAACCCTGATGAACCGAACGCAGGAGCCACAGCATCACAGAACTCTGTCTGTCTCTCTCAGGAAGCGTATCACTCAGTAGTGGAATATTTCGGAGAGAATCCCAAAGCCACGCCCCCCTCAGCGTTCTTTCCTGTTTTTGTGAGGTTCATCAAAGCCTATAAGGTGACGTCATCATTACATCATCTCAGCATAAACCCAACCTGTTATGACAAATACAAGCCACACAGACACACTGTGGTCCCTACAGTAAATGATCTGAATAGTCTATCTTTAAAACGTTGATGTGCTGCGTATGACTTTGGGGAACCAGATGTGTTACTGTTAAGTTACTGCAGAATAAGTTTTGATAATGAAAAGAAATACAGCATTTAAGATTCTTCTACTCTTTAAAAAGGTGTTTTAAGGGTTCTTTGCAGTAGTGCCACAAAAGAACCATTTCTGGTTCCCAAAAGAACTTTTCAGTCAGAGGTACTTAAAAGAACCATTTATGTCTTATCTATTTATAGTCTGTAGAACCCTTACCGCTACATGACCGTTTGTGGGACAGAAAGGTTCTGTGCATGATGAAGGTTCTTTGTGGAACCATATAGCACAACAAAGAACCTTTTGAGAACCTTAATTTATTAATAGTGTATGCAATATTAAGCTCTTGATCTCATTATCGTGTTCTCTTCCTGTAGTCGGCCAAGCAGGAGAACGAGCAGAGGAAAAAGAGCAACTCTGAGACTGATCTGAGCACAGACTTCCCCAACACTGACCTTACCGTGAACACATCTCTGAGTAATCAGGTATCAAGTGAGAAACAGAGACAGTGAATAAAGTCAAACGTTAAGCAGTTTGCATAAACAGTCCATTCGTGTGAACAGGTATCTGTGTCGCCACGGTTACCACAGATGGATCTGATCGCCGAGCTGAAGCGCCGGCAGATGTCGCCTCTCGTGCGAGAGGGCAAAGACGGAGCCATCGAGGACATCATCACAGGTCAGCCTGGGGTCAGGGGTCGAAGGTCAACTACAATAATCTCTGTATACTACCCTGTGCTCAATTAAGAAGAGTATTCCAAACTATAACACTAATTAAATGCTCATTTAAAATATTAATATAAATAGTATAATACTAATTAAAAAAAAATCCCAGAAAAATACTAAAGGATATAATAAAGTTTGCATGTTTGAAGCTGTTATAGAAGTTTAAAAATGTATAAACCTAAATTAAAGTGAATGTTTAGGTAGTTCATTTAAACAGATGCTAATAATTACACGTAGAACACAACAGACAAAAGGATGCGTTCTAACAGAACAGCTCTGCGGCATACTACCCTTACTGTATACTCAAAAATACATACTTTCCCTTCAGCGGCCATCAGCTGTCAGTACTTCTAAACTCCTCCTGAGATTCTCTGTCGCCATTTATAATTCTCTCAACGCTCATCACCGCGTCACTTCTGCCTGTCACACAGTCGTCTTATATGTTGCTTTATCTTTTGATATTGGGCATATAATCGTGTATTCAGAGCAGTTTGTCATCTCGACTTCTCAGTTCTGTGTAACATCTGGATCTGTTTTTCAGTCTCTCTCTTCTCTGCTTCTCTCAGCTCTGCATGCGCTGCCGTTTGTGGCGCGTTCCGGAAAGCGTTCTTCTCGTCTGCTCTGCGATTCTGGTTTCACTGAAGCAACTTCTGTATAACTGTCTCCTTTTCTGTCTCTGAAGGTATCTCTCTTCCCCGTCATCTCCATCTCTCCAGGCGCAGTTATCAATGTGTTTGTTATTCTGTTTTAATGTTCTTCAACCTTCCCCTAGAGCTTGTCTTAGCTCCAAACTCTGGTCCATCAAGCGTTGAATTGTTACAATCCTGCTTGTCAATGATGTTGAGTACTTTTACTTTTTTAAATGCTGAAAACATTTCCTCGTGTCTCTATCACTGGGGTGTTTCTGTGTGTGTGTAGATTTGAGGAACCAGCCGTATATCAGAGCAGATGGAGTCAGACGAAGCGCCAAATGGAAACCAGCTCAACAGCTTCCTGTGTCCTCAGACATCTCCCTGTGACATTGGCATATGTGGTTCATGAGGACCCTCCGTAGACAAAATGGTTTTTATACTGTACAAACTGTATTCTAGCCCCCTAACCCTCACAGAAAATTGCAAGTGCTTGTTTTGTTAATTGCTTTTTAATTAATGAAATGATTGGTTATAATTCTATGATTTAGTTCATGAGGACACAGGAAGTGTGCCTGTAAATCATGTTTACATTGTCATACACGTTAGACACTATATTATAGACATTTGTGTCCTCATAAACCACATATTCAACCCCCACCTACACACACACACCTCAAAACTCTATGATGAACCTATGATAAAAAAAGCCACACAAAAAAACAGTTTACAGCAATTATTTTAACTTCATTATTTAAAATTAACGCTAAATTAAATTGTATAAATGAGATAAATTCACTATTTATGTTTAGTTTACCTGTTCATGCACTTTGAAAACAAAATAACTTTATTTATATATAAATTTAGTTTTCGGTCCAAATGTTTTGTTTGCATTGGAACATTACTTTAAATTATACTGTAATTCCTTTTTTTCTTCATTTTATTTTGGGGTGAAATATGACCCAACGTGTTCTATGAAATTCATCTTTTAACATTTTCGACCGAGTGTAGTAACATTTATTGTCGCTTACTGTAATACTTACTGTAAATGTACAGCAGCTGCAGATAAACTTGGTCTAGTACTGTAGGTGTATGTATTTTTTCATATGAATCTGTATGAGTTTCTTTCTAAATACAGTTGACATACAGTAATAAGGATTTAATACTGGAAAATTGGCTGGAAAAATAGTTAACAAATAAAAAACGACAACAATTCTGGAGGACAATTACTGCGCAAGTCATTAGTAGAAGATTATCACTTTAATAGTCACAAAAACACCACAAGAACATTCAAAACCAACAGTCTCTTGTACACACAGAACCAGATGTGTTTTTTCAACATTAATACAACGTTTGCATTATAACATTTCCTTATAGATATTTTTCTATTGGTCAACATGGCATTCATACTGTTATTGTTTAACCACAAGAGTTTGTTGATAGATATATACATTCTATCTGTTGCATTAATGAAAAATGACGTTAAATCTATTGGCCGTCGCCGCCAAAGAGGTCTGGAATGGTCGAATGATTCATTACAGATTAGCGACAACAGTGAAACAGATCGTATGTGACTCGTCTACTTACATAGAACTAGATTTCTTTTTTAAAAAACAAGTTGGTCTTTTTAGTCACAGAAATCCACCTATATTACACATGTAAACAGAACGTACAGAGAGAGGATTCTGCATGCAGCCTTCAAAATCTTTACATGCAGTTCAGAACTCTCGCAACCGTTTCGTTAAAATAAAAAAGGTTACAAAAAATACCCTAACTGAACATATGCATCATACAGTTTATATACAGATACACAGTAACACTGTTCTTCTGTTATTTTGTACATATATTTCTGGATATTTATCAGTATGTTAACAGCATATGATGCTCGGAATCTTGGGGCTATTATCTATTTCAATTAAGTCGTTTTAAGACACAACAACGAAAATAATACGGTATGCATCAGATCTCTGATGGACACGACCACCAAACCGAAACTATAGCATAGACCTTTATATACTGTAATATATACACACAACCTCCATCTCAGAGTGAGGAAACGATGGCAGTGGAGCAGTTGTACCGTATACAAACCCGTCTTCGTAATCTAAACGACCTAAACGTTCTATAGCAATTGTCACAGTTCACTGTCAACTGGTCTTTCATTGTAGCGCTCATGCGTTCAGCCCAGTGACACAAAGTGCTTAACATGTATGACGAAATGTGTCGTTTCATACTAAATATATTAAATTCATTCTCACGTTTTAGATTGCACTGGGGGAAACACAAAAACTGATTCGATGCATAAAGTATCAGATTCCATTTTTCATTCTAATACGTTTGCAAGAAGTACGAATTTGGATAAGTCGTGTACCCCCTTATTTTAGTATCACTATCCTAACACGTTCCTTTGAGTATAAAAATACAAAAGGTAATCTTGTACAAAAAATCTAGCTTATATTTGATAAATAATTGGTTGTCAATCAATTCAAGACATTTACTATTTAAAGTGATTTTTTATTGGTTTTAGTTGTGCTACTGTTATTTTCTAGTTGGTTACAGATAGTCTAGCGAGATAAATTCTACAAAACTGGCACGTAAAGCTGCAATCCGTAACTTTTGCCTCCCTACCGCCATCTCTGTCTGAAACACTGAATTGCAGGTTAATTTATATACTTTTTATTCCGCACGTCAATTCAAGCGAAACTGATGTTTTTCGGGAAATCAAACCCGACAACTCAAATTATAAATCATTAATACAAACTTACTGTTGAGAATCGGGGTAAGGTATGGAGACAGTTTTGAACACTGATCTGTTTTGTACTTGCTCAACAAAATAACTGATTTTTGTTCATTTTTAATCCAAAAAAGTAACAAATTGCAGCTTTGAGCTACTGTCTAAAACTCACTCAGCCTTTTAGCGTTATCATTATTACACCATTTGCGGGTTTAAGTTTGTTTTTGCTAGTGGCTTACAAGTGCTAAACGTTTAAATGAGCCACACAAATGAGCCAGTTAAATAAACTGGTTCTTATTAGCTTTGGATTCGTACCTTGTCTCTTCTGTACTGCAAGATGAGTTGTGCTTTACTTAAGTTGTGGAGATGTTTGGTTTCCGTGTGTTTGATTTAGTGGTCACTTGTGGCTCTCCTGGATTTCTCCGGGTCGGCGTGGCCACGGAGCACCTTGGACAGGATCAGATCTCAGGGTAAAAGGGGCGTATAGGGAAACTCAGGGCAGTACCAGAGAAACTGATGTCAACATGCTAGACATACAAAAAGATCAGTGAGACAATCTGAGGCAGCCCAGTAATCGGAGGTTTCTATCGTAAAACAATGAATAACTGAAATGATCAAATCTTTCCTCCTCTTACTGGTGATACTGTGTTGAAAATGACCAGGTTTTATCCCACTGGATATCTAGAATGTCTTCATTCATAGAATTAGGTTCCTATTTATTTCTTGGTTTTCATTTAAACCAGTCCAAAATATTTGATTAATCTCTTTACCTAGAAGGGAAAAACGTTACGGTACTGTACTGTATCTTTTACTGTACGAGACTGCTTACTGTACAGGGCTACTGTTAGCTTTATTTAGTGTACGGTATATACTGAAGATCTATATAAACATTGTGACCTACAATAACCTCAGTGTGAGGTCAGGAGAGGGTGGGCTGAGGATCACAAACAAGCATGTCAGGTCAGGGGATAAGAGAGAAAAGAAGACAGATCAAATGAATACTCTGTAATTTGCTTTAAAATCTTTCTCATTGCACATGTCAACGAATGCTTTCCGTCGTCCTCATGTTGTCATACCTCTAATGGTCATAAGGAGGCAGTATTTCATTGTCATATTAGTTATACTAGAGAGGAACATATGTTGAGATTATGAATTCATTTCAACGGTTTATCAGTCGACAGAATAAGCTTTAACACTGAACACAGTAATACTGACTATATTTTCTATTAACACTTCGTTTTAAGTACAAGATATATTAGTGTGCTAAGAAAACAGGTACAGCATGACGAAGACTAACATCGGCAGTCCGAACTTGATTTAATATATTAAATTAAATTATATTAAATCGTCTTGTTTAATGACCCAATAAAAAAATACAGACTGCTGTCCAATCACGACATGCTGGGAAGCCCCGCCCACCGCGAAACCTCACTGGCCAGCGGTACATTGAATATTAAATAGGTTCTGATTGGTGCGTTTTCTGATTGGCTGTTGTGTTCTATTCACAGCTTATGCTACTGTTTGTCATATAGCCCTTGATAAGGACACAATGTGACGTCTGTTGTATAACAGTTTCACCAACAAGCAGTTTAGCAGCATTTAATTCCTTCACCTCACGATCAAACCTTTATCACCAGAAAATCAGGCCGTTTTATTCTGATTATTTATTATTATTCGGCTCCTTCTGTGTTTCTGTTCTCTCACAGATCAGCTGATCTCAGAACAGTGCAAACTTGCAAAAGCAGACGGAATAATTTTTCCACTTTACTGCTTTCTGCAGCGTTTAGAGCTGCAAGCATCTCCACAAGCAGGATTTTAGTTCATCTTATTAAACATCTACAGCGAGGTCCCTCAACACCCCCAAGATACACACAGAGCAGCGAGAGAGCCCGAAAATGACACATCCACTCGCTATTCAAATCGTCCCTGGCACTCAGGGCCAACAAACAGTTTGACCTTTCAAGAACAAATAATCCCTTCAAACTGAATTCACACCAACTTCTGTTGCCTCTTGTTGGGCTGAACTGCCATCCTGAACTGCCATCACTGATAGACTCCCCAGCTAACAATATTAGGGTGTTAGAACGTTTCCCTAATGTTTCCATTAAGCAACAAAATGTTACAAAAGTTATTTTGGGAACGTTCAAAGCGTCCGGTTTTTTAAAACGTTGCGTAACGTTGCCTTTCAGCTATAAGAACAATCTTCAAACATATTTTAATTCTGTACTTTTGGGAAACATTCCACGAACAACTTAGAAATAACGTTTGATATATAACCCTAGAAACATTCTACTAATGTTCTGCAAGAATGGTTTTGATAACTTCCACAGAACTTTTAGAGAACGTTAGCCAACTTTCTGAGAATGTTCCCTGGTAGCTGGGTCATGGTACAGACCTCTCATTAAGCCCCAGCAAAGACTTTTTTCCGGGACAGGCTGGCCTGCCTGACTCAACAGCATGCCAGTTTAGCCAGATTGTTGCCTGGGAACAAAGCCGGAGCTGTTGGGCACAGAATGATGACTGGAAAACTGTGCACTGTTGTGGTTCAGACCTCGGCGCTTACAGCCCTGATCCACTGTCTGCTCCAATCAAGATACAGTCAGGGCAAGATTAGGAGAGAAACCAGAAGGGTAAAACTAATGCCTACATTGTGTTTGAGAACAACCACAGTTTTGTACAGAACATTTAAATGGTTCTCTTTCCTGTGTTCACAAATTTCTTATAAACGCTTTCCAGTAACAGAAAGCACAGCCTTAACAAACTGTTTACTGGTTTAACTCTGTTTAAAGTATGTTGTGTGTATTCATAAGATGAAGATTCATCATCTACATGAATATAATACAAGGTCTTGTCTTTAATGCCACACTACCATACTTCTCAAACTATTTTATGTAGTATGGATACTGTATACTTTATTTTTTATTCGTTTGTAGTATAACAATTAGAACTTTTGGTATAATTTGCAGCACACAACCAAAGCATACCGAATGGATTTTATTATGGACTATTTGACTAAACTGCAAAAAGCATAAAATTGATTACAAATGACAAAATATTTTATTATATTTCTGAGGTAATGATTGGCCCCTGTTCGTGGAATTAAGCAGGTAACATAGTAAGGTCACATGGCAATCATACTACTGTTTGAAATGTTTACATACTGTATACTGTTTCACATACTACCTAAAGAAACAGAAGGAAGCATACAGTATATACTGCAGGGTATGCAGTATACACGAGTATTACATTCTGTTAAAACGAATTAAATCAACCTAACCTAACCTGACCAATCAGAGCGTTTGAAATGTGGAAGAATTCAGGTATCACAGACTGGTTGCTATAAAGGGACTGCCTCTCTCTCTTGCTCGCTCTTTTTCTGTCATGGTTGCCACAGTGATTGTCCGTTTAATCCTCCTGGTCTGTGCCTTTAAAACCGTTGTGACAGGTATCCCTGACAACAACACCCTGACTACAATCTCCCCAGCCTGACTGACAGATGAGAGTCCTCACAAAATCTCTCTTCCTGTGCAGTTCCTTCCATTTCCCAATCATTAAATGAATTCTCTCACGAAAAGATCTCTCGGCGTTTACTCGGCTGCATGTCGTTCCAAATCATGTCTTTCTCCCCGTGTATGATTTTCTGTCTTGTGAGAAACACAAAAGGACTGTACAGACTAGAGTCTGATCCACTGTCCTCTGTACAATGAAACTGGGTGCTGATTTTTAACTGCCGAGCCGAAGCGTACCGGCAAAATAAACACAATTATTGTATGTTCCAAGTGACGTACGATAGCTTACGTTACGTACGATAACTGAACTGTAAGTTATTATGTACTGAACATGCTGCCCACCACCATCCACTTTAATTGTATGAGAAACAGGAGCACAAAAATAAATCTCCTTTCATATTTAACACAGAAACAAAGTGACATACAGTAAGGCTTAGTATATTTTTGGGGCTGATGGATTTCTTTAACTGGTCTGTCTGTAAAATATCTTGCACTCATCCTTATCTTGCACTTGTGTCACTGCAAATTAGAAGATTCACTATTTTTTACTCTGGGGACATTAATTTGCCCTTGAAGTCACAGGGAAGGAACAGGGGAATAAGACGGCCGACAGCAGGCTGGATAACTGGATAAGCTTACAGTTCCCTAACAGCCTTCAGCTTAACCCTGCGGGAGACCGAGAGACAGAGAGAAGTATACTCAGCTAACAATTTAAGGTTGTAGGAACGTTCACATTAAGTAACAAAAAGTTCTCAATGTTATTTTGAAAGTTCTAGGAACGTTTAAATCGTCCAGCTTTTTAAACATTATATTAACATTATTGCTTGGCTTATAAGAATGTTATTAAATCGTTTTTTACTTGTGTAACGTTTTCACACGTTCCACTAACGACTTAAGAATAACGTTTTTTTGATATATTGATATATAGCATTGAAAAATGACTATTAATGTTACTGCAAGAACGTTTGAGTAATTATTATCAAATGTATTGAAAACGTTCCCTGTTAGCTGGGTGAGGACTTGGAGGGGAATGAAACCTTGCTGTCTTATCTCTTCCTTATCTCTCTCCTTCCACCCAAATGTTCTCTCTCCCTCTCTCTCTCTCTCTCGTTTCTTTCGATACACTGAGGGGACGCCGACCTTGCGAGCTGTTTTGACAGTTAAGACTTAACAACGCTGCATTAAGACTCCAGCCTTGATCCCTCTTCTTGTTTACTTGTTTGTTTACATTATTAAGTTGCATTTTCCTCTTTAAAGGTGAAGTGCCTTATTCCTCCACCACTAGCAACAGCAAGCATAGTTTCCAAAATAATGATTGTTTTCAAACAGGTTTTAAAGACTCTCCAGTCTGCCATTGGTTTGTCAAACAGATAGCCCACCACTGGTTCAGCAGATGCTATGATGTCCAGCCCAGTTCAGTCTCGGCAGCCTAATAATAATAATACACCTGAATGTTTTGGAAGGTGTGTTTACGTTACAAACTGTTTTTTTTGTGCTAGGTTAGTTTAACGTTTTTTGTTCTCAGCTTTTCTTTCTCAGGTTACTGTCTTTTAAGGCATCAAAACAGGGCATAATCAAGCTGATCATCTCCACTTCTTTCTTTTGGCCAAATGTTCAAAAGGCTTTAAAAATGTATTAAAATGACAGAGTCATCAAGTTTCTGGGTTACATATGTTGCATCAGCTGTACCTGAGCTGTCTTACACAGCTGTCTTACTTTGACTGTTTTACTGGTCTGAACCCACAACTTTTCATAAAGAGTAAAGATATTGTTGTGTTTGAAGGGGTCACTGGAAAATGGCCCATAGTCAGAAACTTTAGATCACTTAAAACTTAAAAATCACCAATTAACATCACCAATTAACAATGTGGAACTGCTAACCCACCGTCTTGGAACATTTAAACAATGAACATGAATTTAACTTTATTTTACCTGTTTATCATCTTAATACACTTTTCTGGTGTTATTGAGAATAAATTCCTCAGTGCATGTTATTTAAAGAAGTGATGTTCCGCCCCTTTGAAAGACCATTCGCTGATGTCGCCTAGGCTAAGCGTGCTATTGGACACCTCCTCGTCAAGACCCATTTAATTCTAGATGGATCAAATCTTAAAATAAAGTCCCGTCCTGTATTTCCCCATTAAACGTCCAGGTTTGAATATCTATGGAATTATGTCACATTGTGGAAGTACAGGAAGTTGTGTGTGTCGTTTCACACTGATTACAAGGGCAATAAATATCAGCCCAAAGATCTCTCACTGAGATCTTATATCCTGGAGCAGGACCAAGCCACGTCACACACGGTGAGAGAACGTATAATGACCGCATGTCCTTCGGCTAAACGCCTGTGTGTTTCTCTGGCACTGTAATACACTATATTGTGCTGTTCTATTGTCCTGGAAGAATCATTTGAGTGGAATGGAAGCGAAAACAACAAATCTGTAAGTAAAATGAATGAGTGTCGGCAGAGTGGATAAACTGCAACATCTGTTCAGAAAGCAAGATGGTAATTCTCTGAAACAGGGCCCACATAGCTGCTCACGTGACAGCTAAAGGTGTATCGCGAAGATAACGGTTAGCTGCTAGCATTACAGTCTCTGGAGTCACACCCATAGCGCCGTTCAGAGGTGAAGACAACGAGAGCGCCGGTCAGACTGCTGCAGCTGCTGTTAGAAGTGAAATACCTGCTGCAGTTTGGGGAAGTCCTCCTGTTTCCTGTTCCTGCGCTCCAGGCTGCTCTGCTGCAGATGACGCAGACGGGACGCTGCCGATGACTGCGCCAGTTTGCCGGAGCCCGGAGGAGTGCCTACAGGCTGAGGAACACCAATACACAACAACAGCTTAGAGTTGTGCTGGAGGAGACAATGTTTAATTTAACCATTTGGCTGAATAAGAGTTATAAGGTGTCTTGCTTTGGCCAAAATCAAAGGCATGCATGTATCCTTCGAATTTTGTGAATGAACAGTTTTGAACACTGATTGGTCATGTACTTGCCCAACTTGTTAACGTTGAAAATTGGGGTAAGGTAAACAGACAGTTTTGAACACTGATTGGTCATGTACTTGCCCAACGTGTTCATTTTTAACCAAAAAAAGTTACAGATTGCAGCTTAAATTATAGAAAGAGGTCAAGAATATATAGTAAGATGTACGGCAGAATCTTCAGACAAGAGCATAGGAGACATGTTGACTGACAAAAAGCTAAAAACGCTGATATTAACACACTTTAACAGTCATTCTTACCCAAGTTTGTAGGTGAAAAACATGCAAAAGTTGTGCAGAAAGTGTCCAGCTGACAGAAATATGTGTCAGATGTTGGGAACTCATCATCTTTACAGTCGATACAGGTTAACAGACATAATGGATGATGTCAGATGAAGGTGTAAGCATGACAGACTTTTTTGTGTTTCTTGTTTTCTCTGGACTTTTAAATGTCGTCTCAAATGCATTAAGCTTGTTAAAATTGATTCGGTACCACTGTGTCACAGCATTACTGTCACTGTGCACAGATAACCACAGTTTGACATGAGAGAGAGAGAGAGAGACCTTGACTGATATCAAGCTGTTGATTCCAACCACTGGGTTATTATTAGATTTCGGTTAACAGAAATGTTTTGATAGTTTTAGATTTGTTAAACTAAAGTAACCTTGTACTCAACTTTAGTTTAAACCTCATTACTCGTACAATACTAGTATGAGACCCTAAATAAGAAAATACAACATAAGTAAAACACAGAGTTTAGGCTGAGTAACAACATGCAGAAGCACAGCAGATTAAAAGACCTGGAAATGACGACAGGTTAAAGAGGGCAGTTGGTTTCAGGAAGTTCTAGAAAGCTCTGAGAGGGACAGCAGACGACTGGCACCTTACACGTTACCTCTCTCCACAGAGAGCTGGTGATCCACTGGCTTGCCCTGTCAACACAGTGAGCAGAGACCTCTGCGGAGGGGCGGCCTGACCTCTGACCCTCTCTTTAACTGGGGCTCTCTCAAAAGCCTGTCGCACAAGCGTGTTGTTGTGCGCGTGAGTACAATAACAGGGTTTATGTCAAATGTCACATTACCAAATGGAAAACTGCTCTCATTGCATTCGCTTGTCTGGGAACCCAGCTAACAGGGAACGGTCGCATCTATGAAGACTGGATGTTTAGAATGTTTCTAGAACATGTTAATGTAAACATTACGGAAACATTCGTTCAACCTAAAATTGTTAGCTTGGAAAGTGTTAGCATGAACTGCCCGCAATTTCTACTGAGGTAATCGGCTAGACTAGCGCGTTGGTTTTATTTTTGATGTTTTATCTTAATAGCCAAATGTCATGGAGAGGAATAAAAAAACCTTTAGATATAAACCTGCATATGTGATGGACACCAGCTGTTCTGCTCTTTGGTAGCCCCTTTAAAGGCATCTTGATAAAAACAGCTTTAAATGTTATGAAGCGCATACAAAAGACCTGAACCGGATGCAATAAAACGTTTTCCTGTTTCTACATGTGACAACTGGCATAATGGTTATAGGTTTTGGATCATTAAAGAACTAATAAACAAATTACACACATCTGATTTTACTAACAAAGCATTTAAATAATCATACAATAAATGACGTATATTTATATATTATAAATATGTATATGTATAATAATATATATTTACAATTAATATGTGTATATAATAAATGACCCTTCTGACTGCCGTGGGTCAGCCCTGAGTGACGACTGTTTCCCTGCATTTACCTCCAGCTCGGCCACTATCTTCTCATCCTCGTCTTCATCTTCTTTCATTCCGGAGGCAGCGATGACCGGAGGTGTGGACGAGGGCCGGGGCCCATCAGAGGTGGAGGGCCGTCTCAGTTTGACGGGTGGCGTCTGAGAATTCGTCGGTATGTCAGAGTCCTCTCGGTTCTCGCTCTTTTCTAACTTCTACACAAACAAACACACAGCGGCTCTCAGTATGAACTTCGCAAGGACTTCACACTGTATTAATATTCATTACAATATTTAGTTGGGCAGCAGACGCATCAGTTTGTATGTCAACCAAAGACATGAAAAAGTGACGATAAAACATCAAGCACCAGTTAAAGAGACGGTTCACCCAAAAATAAAAATTCTCGAGTCATTCCAAACATGTACGACTTTCTTCCTACTGAGAAAAACAAAACAAGATATTTTGAAGTATGTTGGTAACCAAACAACAATAGCACCCGTTGCCTTACACTGTATGGACACAAAACCACACAGACATTTCTCAAAATATCTTCTGTGGAACACAAAAGAAAAGTCATACAGGTTTGTAATGGCAGGAGGGTGAGTACATGATAGAAAAATATTAATTTTGGGGTGAACTATCCCTTTTAATAAAAAAAGGGATAAAGAATTAGCAGTATTAGCATACAATATTAGCAAACAAAAGGCTAAACACATCATTTGAATCTGTTTGTGTGTTCTGTTCTGATTTTGTGAGCCATTGACCTTTACACTCTTGTTTACAGTGACAACTTCTCCACTGCTGTTGGTTGTGAGCCCAAGGGCTGATGGGAAACTTCGGCGTGGAGGAGGAGGGGGCGGAGACTTGGACGGCTTTTCTGTTCGATACCGCGGCACAGTCAACTCTCCTAATCAATCAATAATCTGTCAGTCAATTCAATTCAATTAGAGCAGATCAATTCATCAACCTATTCATCTGCCTAACTGTCTATCAGGCAAACCATGAGTGAATATATGTGAGTATGTGTGTGTATATATACATATGTATAGGTATGTATATATATATATATATACGTGTGTGTGTGTGTGTGTAT
>JAZGTJ010013750.1:0-14697 GCA_036877575.1 Botia almorhae
GTAGTAAGCGAGGTACGAAGAACGGACCCCTTGTCTTCTACCATTTGATGTTTGGGGAATTTACACTATTATTTATTATTATGAAGTGTTTTATGCAGTTTAGTCAGCAATGAGTTTTGCTGCCCTAGATAGATGATTGGTAAACATTGTGTTTGTAATTTAATTTTCAGAAGCTATTTTGGTGTGTGGATGTACAAAGGATGAGAATGACAACAGTGAATATGATTTTTCATTTAGCTTTATTTACAAGCAATAGTGCTCAATCCATGTAACCAAAGCAGCTACGAGCTACACTTCTAGAATATGCTGTGGCGTTTTTTCCTTCATGCTTTGTGTTTGTAACAGTAAGAACCTAATACTGATTGCTGGACATTTGCATGTCACCAAAAGTAAAATCCATTGAAGGGAATGTACAAGCTGACTACAGACCAGTTTAGAATATAGAAATCAGGATACTGTAGGTTTTTCCATTTTCAAAATTTTACATCCAGGCTACTGAAAAAATAAATACCTACAATATACGACCTCTTTATTATAGTCGATATTACTACACACAATGCATATACTTTGCATATATCCATTATTTTTGTTAATGATGAAAATATATCACTTTCTTGGTAACATATGTACAAATATGTAAAAACACTGAAGCAACAGGATTTACATCATTCACAATCTTTTTAAACTGAGGAAACCTTGGTTAAAAGTTACATTTAAAAAATGTCTGTAACAATTTACTTTTTCCTTTGTGTCACTATTTTAACCTCATAATAGCCTCTGCATGTCGGAAAGCCATAAAACGTGGGTATACTGTGCATAAAATATGTATGCATATAAGGTGTATGTATTTCACAAATACTTCTGATGCAAAGTGTTTTTTAAACAGTCATCTGTCCCAAAAGGCTGAACATTACAATGTAATAACTGATTTATCATCACAATACCCTAAAGTATTACATTATCCACTAGTACTTCCAACATCAACACAAGCTTGCCAGTGGGAAATCTAAAACTCATTACTGTGATACTGTATATGTAGATGTAAAACAGACAAAACAACGCTGAGTCAGGTTGTTCTGATCTCATGTGAGGATCATTTGTACAGCATGCTTATCAATTTTCCACGAATGTCCTTGTGGTGGCCAACAACATCAAAAATACATCTGATATAAACAACCTATATAAACACAGTCAAAAACTATACTATGTACAAAAACTTAAATATATAAATATAGCATCTGTTATACAAAAAATAAATACTTTGTTTTTTCATAAGTTTCTTTCATCCCTCTTTTGGATCACGTGTCTCTTGTTTCTCAAGCTGCCTCAAGTTCGGAGTCGTTCTCACTTCCTGTTGCTCAGCGTTTTGAAGAAACACGTTTATGCCAGTGTCAGCTGTTGTTAACTGGGCGAAGTCTGTGAAGAAAAAAACAATATATTTTCAACATATTCCATTTAATTTAAGTAAATAAAAGTAATTGTTTTCCAATTTTATTTCTATAGCACTCAAATTTGCACTGCTACAGAACAGCTTTCAAAACATTTTAACAGAGGAAAGAAAAAAGACCAGGAAAATGATACAAGACAGGAAAAATAAAAACAGAGTAAACAAAAACATTTGAAATTATCCTCGTCAAACACATTACATAAATGAACGCACCTGTATTTATCTCCTCTTCCATGAGAACTGCTTCAGTGAGAACGTGACTCTTCTGCATACAGTCAGAATTTTGGGTAGGGTCAGATGAGCTGACGACATGCAAGGGGAAGTCACTGATCTCACAGCATCTGTCTTCAGAACAGCCAGGTACTCTATGAACAGCAGAAATCATTTAAGAATTTAAAATGACTTTCCTATGTTCTTGGTTTTCCAAACTAACGTAACTCGGAGCATAACTACGGCGACTTACTAAAGGTCAAAATGAATTGAATAAATTTACTTTTTTCTTTTTACTTTTATTTTAAGTAAGTTTTTAATTAAATGCACTGAATTTAAACGTATTAAGTAAAATATTTATTAAAGTTATTAAAGTTTGTAATTAAATAACTTAAAATAATTTTCTACTGGTACAATTTTAGAAAAGCTGCAGTAGCCCAAAAGTACGTATAGAAAGCTGGAACAAATAAAAAAGGCTCAGATGAATTGCATGTGGGAAGGGGTATATAGGACACAAACAGGGTCAATTTTATTTTCATGTTGACCTAAAGTTGACCTAAAAGACCTAAAATAATGACAGATTGAGAGAATTGGTGTTTTAGATGTTTACAAATTTAACCATTTCTTAGCAACATAAATTCTTACCCATTACAGTAATTTTGGATATGTTCTTGTGGATTGGGAGGTTTCTGAGGCAACAAAGCATCACTCTCATACTGACAGTCAGCATCCTCCTACATAACAGACAAAGACTTGATGAATGTCAGTAAATAAAATACAACATCAAATCAACATAAACATTTTGTTGATTTAACACAAAGAGGCTATTGTTAAAACTTCTGTCCTGGACATCTTTTCAGAAAACAGAAATCTCAATCAAATCGCCCACTTTCTCAAGATTACCTGGCGTACTCCAGGGAAGTGTTCTGCATTGTGTTTTCCATTGGGGATATATTCTCCTTTAGGAGCATAGACAGAGCGGGCAGGTGCCAAGTGGGGGTCTACAGAACATGGCCGACCAACAGCCAATCCTTGCAGGGGTACCATAGTGTACTGGCACGGAGAAACCGTAGCTGCCAAAGCTGGGAAGCGCATATCTATGGTTTGTTCTGAAATGAAGAAGAATTCAAATTTACACTGGCCCCTGGATTTCCTGTGAGCATGTGCATGTCTTTGGTGGGTGGGGCTTTTGAAAGAGGAGGCGTGTCTTAATTCAGTAGCTAAGTCTGGCAGAAATTCTAGAACAGCTAACATCACTTATGGGACCATCACTTATTCATGAAACTGCTCTGCATGTTTCTGTTGTTGAACTTACTTTGTTTGGCCCAAACCCTCCACAGACAGATTGGGATGAAAGCCACGATAATGAAAACAAAGGCTCCAAGTACCACACCCACGATGAGGTAAGGCAGATCCCCGGGACGCGGCACAGGGTTTCCAGGATGGTCGGGTCTGGAGGACGATGTCTCAGGAGGTGTGGTCCTCTGGTGAGGGCGTGCTGAAAAGCACACGCACAGATGTTCGCACTTAACAATGTCACACAAAATCACCGTTCTCTGATTGGCTGAAAAGTGGTGGTTTGTAAATGTAAATGAGCGATAAATAAAAGCGAACCTTTAGTTTCTAAGATGACAACATTGCCGAACTCGCTCTCGCCTCCTTCATTGAAACACTGCATCTTAATGTCATAGGCAGTCTCAGGCTGCAAGTCCGTTATGGAGTGCCAATATCGGTCCCCTATTCACAGGATAACGAAGTATTAAACACGCGTTTCTTCCAATATTAATGTGAATTGACTGTTCACAAACCATCTGAATGCTACAAGGTTAGAAGATACATGTGTTGGCATATAATGGGTGAGTTTTGGTTTCACGTCGACCATGTTGATTTACCTTCCACTACATCTTTTTTGTAGTCGCTGTCATTGTCGCTGTCTGTGGGCCGGTAGAAGATGTAGAAGCCATAAATGGGAGTGTTATTGACAGGTGTGTACTGTCAAGAGAACAGATAACATTCATTTAAACCCCACAGTGGTCAGATTTTGAATGGCTCCATTGTGAGAAGATGGGAGGGGACAGTGCTTACAGTCCACTTGAGGATGATGGTGGTCTCATTGATGGCTTCATTGTAGGTGATGTAGGGTCCGTCGATGGGTCGTCGGTTTGGTGGACCGCTGCCCACCACAGTGTAGGCTTTCGAGGGAGCACTGGGTGGACTCGCTCCCAACACGTTAACAGCCAGAACTCTAAACTTGTATGACGTTCCTGCAATATAATGGAAATACAAAGAGTAAGTCAACTTACTTGCTGCTTTTCCACTACTTCTCTGGTCTTAACATCTATCTATTCAACCTCTATTAAAAACATAGTGACACGCTGGCCTAGAATGGTGACCCATACTCAGAGTTTGTGCTCAGCAATTAACCCATACACAGAGGACACACACACACTGGAGTAGTGAGTTGTGAACACACACTGCAAACCGTAAACACAAACCCGGAGCAATGGGCAGCACTGTGGCACCTCGGGAGCAATTGGGGCAAGGTGCCTTGCTCAAGGGCACATTAGTTGTATCCTGCCAGCATTGGAATCGAACCGGCAACCTTTTGGTTATAAGTCTGACTCTCTAACCAGTAGGCCACAAGTTGTACTAAGTTATATTATTAAAGTAAATGTAATATGTATGTATAAAACGCCGATATAAGACCCACCTTTCTCCAGGCCTGTGATTTCGACTGAGAGGCGTGAAGGCGGGATGTTAGACACAGCCACCTCCCAGTCTCCGCCCCCTTTACGCAGTTTCTTGTACTCCACACGGAACGACTGGATGGGGAATCCGCGGTTCCCACGAGGGATCCACGTCACATAGGCCGAGGTCTCTGTAGCCATGGAGACTGTGGGCCTATCGGGAGCTTCTGGAGCTGGAAAACAGAAAAAATTAAAAAGTTAATTAAAGAATTTGATAGAATTAAGACCTGCAGTGAGAGTGTGTATGCATGAACACTGGACACACACACACAAGTACAGCAACATTTAACACACTTACTGTAATCTCATCCTTCATTTAAGATTGAAAAAAATCAAGAAAACAATCATGTTAGTATAATTACTAGATCAACTCTTATGGACTGGTATGAATCCATTTATAGCATTTGTTTAAAATTTTTTATAGAATCTGTAGCTGGATTTGAGATAAGCTGAATTGTAATGTCACAAACTACAGTAAAAGTACCGTATTTTTTATTATAGACACAAATGTATACTCACGCGAAAGTCTGGGAGGCACCACTGGTGTTTTTGGAGCCCCTAGTGGTCCACCTCTTCTCCCTGCCAAAATAAACAGGCATTTTAATTGAATAATTACCTTTCATACTATTACTTGATTTTGATTGGTCAATCACTACATTTATTTATTTATTTGTTTGTTTATTTATTCAGGTGCCGGATAATTAATATACACTTAATATACGCTATTCCTCACATACACAAAGCCTCCTTCACATATGTAAAGGCAGAAAGGTCATATTGAAGCAGCTGTACGCATGCATACCTTTGCTTGTTCTGAAGGTCATCATGGCGGGCTGCCCGAGTCCAGCGCAGTTCTTAGCAGCCATCTCCACTTCATAGAGGCTGGCGGGCTGCAGTTTGGTGAGAATCAGCTTGTGCTGGGAGCCCGAAATACTGCTCATGATCCACTCACCAGGAGATTCTCCAGCCTGAGAGACAATACAGAAAACACATACCAATGAATTACATCAGAAATGATTCAATGATTCAATTCGATGTTATCAAAAAATGTTCTAGCAGTAACGGTAAGAGAACTTTGTAAACATTTTATTTTATATATATATAACGTTATTCTTAAGTTGTTAATGGAAAACTTTAAAAACGTTACAGAATTTAAAACGTTTGTATACACGTTCTTATAACTAAGATATAACTTAAAATAAATGAGTTAAAAATTTAATCAATAGTTAAAAATGCCGTTTTGAATGTTCCTAGAACTTTCAAAATAACATTTTTAATGTTTGTTACTTCATGGAAACATTTGGGAAACAATATAACAACCTAAAATTGTTAGCTGGATATACACTAGATTTCAGTTTCCTAAAGAAAACTCCGTGCTTGCCCAAGCAAAATTTGCCAACATCACGTTTGGTTGCCAAGGCGTTACGAGTGTTTTAAGTACATCGCTATGCGGTTGCTAGGATATTTTGGCAGGCTGAAGTGCTGTACCTTTCTGTACTTGACAACATACTCCAGCACAGGAGCTCCACCATCATGACGTGGTTTCCAGGTAAGTTCATAGTGGTCGGGCTTTCCTGTACGTGGCTGGCTCAGAATAATTGGGGCTTCGGCAGGTGAGATTCTGACCTCAGAGCAGTCGAGAGGCAGCAATGCACCAGTGGCCATAGGCTTCAAGGGGGGCTGTTCTCGCAACACCTTATCTGGGCTCAGTGGTCGAATCAAGGATAGCTTACCAGACCGTGAGGGCACTAAAATTAGAGATGGTAAAATTAACCGTAGAACAAGGAAAGTATCTCACTATTTAAAAATAAATAAAAAATTGTGTATATCCTCAGTATAACAGTATATTGTGTCACTATTCCCAAGCAACAACAGTTTGCTGTATTTTTTAATAACCAGCATTTGCTTTATTAATAAACACTGGATTTCCAGACATTTTATATAAAAAAGGAGCTAATATTATAATATAACAAGCTAAAATGAGAGAAAACCTAAAAAAAGCTAACATGAGATGTTTTCAGAACATTGCCTAACATTCTCTAAAAGTTATCAAATTTATCAAAAAACATTTATGCAGTAGCATTAACAGAACTTTTCAATCATTATATGTCATATAAAAATCGTTATTCTTAAATTGACAGTGGAACGTTTTCAAACCTTTACTGAATTAAAAAATGTTTGACAACGTTAATACAATGTCAAAAAAATGGATGTTTTAAATCTTAGAACTTTCATATAATATTTCAAGAAAATAACATTGAACATTTTGCGACTTAATGAAAACATTACATAAACGTTCTTACAACCTAAAATTGTTGGGCATATAATATGTAATGGGATATATATTACTAGATTGTTACAAAAAATACTGCACTGTCGAACTGTTGCAGTGTTGCATACCTGTTGGAACAGTGAGGAGTCTTGTGGCGGCCTGAGAACTGCCCACGCCGTTCTCTGCCATACACTGATACACCCCATCATCCCGCGACCCCACGTTGAGCACGCGCAGCACCTGCGACGACATCCGATGCCGTGGCGATGGGCTCAGTGGCTCAGCGTTGTGCAACCACATCACAGTGGGCGTGGGTTTGCCCCGCACCTGACAGCTGAAGCGCACCGTATCACCCCACGCAACGTCTTGTTGCTGCAGCTCAATGTGCACCTGAGGAGGCTCTGAGAAAACAAAAGGAATCTCAGAAGATCGCATGTCAAAACATCAGGTTGCAGGGGTGTCTGCGTGTCTTTCAAGCAGCAGCCAGTGATGTACAAGTTGAATAGCATAAATCAACATGCACGTTGATGGTTTAAACTTGGCGCGCAAAGCATGGACGCATTGTTGCATCTTTACAAGTGCTGTTTGTGAGGGCATGCTGCCTCAGAGGAGTCTAGGAGCGATTGATGTTTCTCCCCCAAAACTTGATGGTTGGCTGCTAGTGAATCAGCCCAAGCTCATTAGAGCAGTAGCGAGACCGGCTTAATTAATCACAGCTGCAGACTCGCAAAAACAACCTCATCAATGTCTCTAAATTCAATCCTATGCACACACACACACACACTCTTTCTGTTTAGCGAATGTACTGTGAGGTTTATATTACCAGCACAATATTCTGGTTCTGATACATGGTTATTACCTTAAGTGCAGCTTTAAAATGACTGGAAGCTGAAATGTTGCCTACCACACACATACTTTTCCATTACGGCTCGGGTTCCAGTGAACTTATAATCAAATTACCTGGGGCCCACTGGCCAAGCGTTACTCTCAATTGGGGGCCACTTTCCCCAGTCACAATAAACATAAATGTTTTTACTACCCTTTATTTTAACTGTATACAGTTATCGGTGCAGTTATATAGTTACCGATGCGTGAAAACACCTGGTTTTATTGCAATTTTGTCTTTGCAGCAATCATACTCACCGAACACCTGCACATCGTACAGCACGGTAGCAGAGCTAGCAGAACCGATGCCGTTGTCAGCGTGACACACGTACGTGCCCGAATCGCTCTCGCTCGCCGCGTCAATCAACAGGTTGCTGAGCAGGAAGCGGGTGTTGTTATGGTTACGCAAGTCCAAGCCGTCCTTAGCCCATGTGACCTGTGGAGCTGGAATGCCACTGGCCACACACTCAAGCACGAGCCGCTGGCCTTTGTTCACCATTATGGAGCGAGAAGCTGGTGGATAAATGATGCGCGCAGCCTCGGATGTCGAACCTAGTGAGAGTAATACAGTCAATGCTAGTCAATGCTAACCACTGACACACTGATGGAACGTTTATGCTTTTATATGCGTTCAATACTTACGTCGTATCCGTAGACGATCGGTAGAGCTGGAGGTTTTTACTTCCTGGGTGACAGGGTTGTAAGCAGCACATTTATAGGGACCCTCATCCTCCCGTGTAGCATTGGCTATCTGAAGGTTTCCTGATGGCATGATGAGGTAATTTCCTATGACATAATCACAGAACCGCTGTTAGACTGTAATCAAAGTGCTATTTAAATAACAGGTTTAATAAAGCTGAAATCGATAACATTTGCCTCTTTGCGTCATCTCTGATCTGACCTGACGCCAAACTGACCTGACAGCTCAAATTATAAATCATTATTATAAACTTAGTACCTTGCAAATCAAGGTAAGAAACACTGATTTTTTGTTCATATGTAACCCAAAGAAGTTACAAATTGCAACTAAAAGACACAAAAGAATCTGATTTATAAGATATAAGATCAAAATGATTTGTATCACAATCACATTGTATCAACACTGATACTTTTCCTCGTTAAAAAAGTGGGTTATAAAACAGGCCAGAGTTCCAGAGAGTATAAAAGCAGAAGTGCATATTTTTGATTAAGCACATACATAAACTATTAGTTTATATTATTATTTTGTGTTCTTGTAACTCAGTTGGTAGTGTGTTGTTAGGAGCGCAAAGGTTGTTGGTTCGATCCCCAGGGAGCACACATATTGACAAAATGTATAACGTGTATGTACTGTTACTCGCTTTGGATAAAAGCGTCTGTCAAATGCGTAAATGTAAATTTTGAGCTACAAATTCACCTCTTCAGGTGATGTGCTAATGATGTCATTTCTGTGGGCGGAGTTTGCTCTACATCGACATATGTCCTATTTTGGCACCACTGCGCTTTTCGTGCGAGTTTCCAAAACATTCCTTTTCAGCCCAGTCATTTCTTTACATCTAAGCTGTGATCATCATTAAACTGATCATTTGAACAGTGAGGAGAAATTGCAACAGACAATCACACTCAAAGGCGGCGCCTCGTTGAGTGGACAAGACCAGACAACACTAAAAACTAGACTCTCAGCAAGACAAGAGCCAAACGCCATATACCAGAATCAGGCAGCGTGCCTTCGAAATGACAAACTAATAAAGTGAAAAATGTTTTAATTTAGCTTACGTGCCTTATGAGATACACAATGATGGCTCAGATAAAACAGCTAAGATTTCAGCAATAATCTGGAAAGACTGAAGAAAGGGAAGAAAAATGTTTGGCTAACGTTTTGCAAGCGTGTGGTCTCTGTACATACTTGAGTTCTTACGTTACTGTGGGGGCAGCAGACTTCAGTACTCATGGGGGTGATACAGTTGCCTTCAAATACCTGTGCCATTAAACCGAATGGGCTGTTATTCAGTCAGCTAACTACAGGTAAATTAGTGAGATAATCCTTAAATGGTTGCAACTATCCATAGATGACTGTTTATGGTAATGTGCACTTTTGCACTCCTGAGGACACGGATTATTACATCGTATTTTAAACTTTATTCCAGGTAATTTGGGAATGCAACAATGCACAAAATACAGCCCGTCTAACTAGAAGCATCTGCGTATGGGAGACACACAAAGCCGGTTTGGGGGTGAGGAGGTGAAGAGAGCTAGCATAAGATGTTAAAGCACCTTTAGACGTCTCCAGCCACTCCTGTTTGACGCTGTAGCGGACCTGAGCTTTAGGTTGACTCTCTGGAAGATGGCACTCGATCACTGCCGTGTTCCCTTCATCCACCTCAATCTCCTGCTGGTCATCTGGTTCAAAGTCCCGCAGCTCTGCATTCACACACATGAGAAACACATAAATGATAATACAAACAAAACACAGTTATTCCAAAATGTGCTTTACATTTTCTTTGGTTCCTTGTATGTTACTACATGGACTTTAAATACAGTTATGTGGATTACTTTACTGGTGACTGTCTACAATGTAGATTTGGATAAATTATCCTTTTGTTTCACAGGGGGTTTGAGCATCCAACATGAGGGCAAACGATCTGTTCAAATAGCAAAAGAAAGCTCAATGAAAAAAAAACACTGGACATCTCAAACTTCTAAGATTTTTCAAAGTTCTAAAAATTCCCCAGCTGAAAGACTCTTTGTATTCCATTCGGAAAACTGAGACGCTTTGGAGTGCGTATGTGCTTAAAACTGGGATATCAAATGGGCAGACATCCAATAGCTCTGACAAACAGAGACACAAAGTCTGGCTTTCTTGAGCCCAAGTCAGCCCAGGCTAAAATAAGGTCAAAAGGCCAAAGGTGACCTGTTCTCTTGAGATTCATCGATGGAAAAGTCGTTTGGATTGTCGTACAAGAGAATAACTCTGACTGCGTATGTCTGCGTATGCGTGTCATTGTGCGAGGGAAAATATTTTCCAGAAAGGAAAAAATTGCACAGCGTTGTCCCGAAAACCACCCGAATTTAATCACATACCTCCCAAGCTGTTCATTTTTTCTCTAACAAATCAAATGGTTTCATTGTTCTCCGGAGTTTAGTTATATTGCTTGGCATCTGTAGGATCTTAATTATGTACGACAGGCAAGACTGAGCCAAAATATCTGTGAGGTAAAGATTAAAAATGTTTCTTTTTTTAAACCAAAAACGTACAATGATGGATGAAATGAGACTTAAATAATCTGAATTAAATAATCAGAATCTGATTGCTCAGCGATGAACAACTTTCTAATACCACCTGATTTTGTCTTGAGCGTGCAAGATTTTAAATCATTCTTTAGGAGATGAGAATCCCAAAACATTAAGCCAGAAGCAGATTGGAGGAGGTTTGGGGGGAAAACCCACTGTGACAATCCATTTGCTAAATCAATCAGGGTCCTTTTACAGCCTGCCCCTGCCAGCATGTCCCGCACCTCTCCTAAATTCCTGAGTGCACACCTTTAACCCCTCCTTTGACTCCCCCAGCACCTCCCTGTCCTCAAAACATGGCCAACATGAACCCCACAGGTGTGTGCTTGGGGAAACATGGAAAAAAGGGAGAAGCAAGAGAGATAGAAAAGAAAGAGAGAGAGAGAGAAGAAAACAGTGGCTAGAAGTGTCAGATCACAAGGAAGAAACTGTGAGAAAAAAGTAAATATGATTCTATCATGTGTGTATGTGTGCGTGTGAGGAAGTTCAGGGTGTATGTGTGCTGTGTGTTTGAGTGTATGGAATGTCCCCTATTAGATAAATAATAATGTGTGTGTGTGTGCTGTACATTCGGAGTTTCCTGGAGGAGCAGGGAATGCTGGGAACTGTGCAGGATTAATAGTATTTATAAAATACATCAGCCACGTTTTCCAACTCCACTTGGCAATGCTTTTATATATGCTGCACAGTTACTTAGCATTCATCATTTTTATGTCCGGAGCTCTGGAGCCTGTGTATATGTGTGTGTGTGTGTGTGTGTGTGTTTTGCATGTTCGTGTTTGTATGATTTTAACAAAACTCCGACTAAGATGTTACTGTGAGTATCGTGTGAAATCATAATTATTGGTCAGACTGGGTGTATTCTTAAAAGAAGCTCAGGAAAAATAACTGTGTATAACTGTGAATCCGAGTTTATTAAAATTCAGTTACACTATGTATTAAAAACACGTGTGAGGTGTGTTTGTGTACAAGACAGACAGAAAAAGAGCGAGAGGACGAGTGCAGAAGGAATGTTTCCTGGCTCTCAGAATAGGGGAGTCCTTCATGTCTGCGGAGGAATCGGAGGAGAGTTTGAAAAAATGCTCACATAGGCAGCAGCCTCCCCAGTGGGAGACACTTCAGACAGAATTCCTACAGAGACAGATTCCAGGGACAGCCAAGCACTTTCACAGAGCAAAAACAAATGGGCAGCGCTTTGAAATATGGAGACATGAGAAAAACATGAGAAAACGCTGTGCCTCTGATCGCACACACAGCACCTTCCCCGAGGAGCCGTCCAACCCCTGCCTGACTAAGGGAGGAGGTCTATATTAAATTAAAGAGAGGGGCCAATGTGGGCTCACCAGAGCTGGGGGCCCCTGCTAAGAACTCGCATCTGCGCGCCCCTAGCCACCCTCGACTCTTGATTCATAGAACCTTATCAATTACATCAACACACGTGTGCGGCCTACAGTACTTCAGCTGATGTACCAGGAGAGCAAAGAAAAAGACAAAGTCAGAGTACAACGCAAAAAAGAGGGAGAGGCGAAAAAGAGGTTAGAATAAACAAATGCTCTTTGAGGAGTGAAATCCAATCCACCGTTAAATGTCAAGAGCTGAAACCCAGAGTTTGAGAGGAGGAAGTCGGGGGGGGACGATGCAAAGCATGCCTGCACCGCGGAGGTAAAGATGGTGTCAAGAATCTCATGTCGCGTCTCATCCTGACAGAAGATCCTGTCTCGACTGGCCTCGCCAAACCTATCCTGCTCACACTATCACAAAAACACGCATGCATGCGTGCAGCTTCTGAGAGTCTCATACATGGCTCATATTCACATACAGTGGGGTCCAAACGTGTGAGACCAGATTAAACAAATGTAATTTAAAATTGCAAATACGATTGTAGGATTTTGCACAATTTAAAGCTGCGACTTAAATAAATAAAATAGTTGAGCAAGTACATAACAGATCAGCATTCAACACAATCTCCAATGGTAAGTCTATAATAATGTTTATAATGATTTCCCGAGATATCTGTTTGTCAGTTTGGCTTCATTTGACTTCAGGTACCTAAAGTAATCTGCAATTTTATGTTTCAGACAGAGATGGCGATAAAGAGGCAAAAGTTACGGGGTTGCAGTTTTAAGTAATGTGTCGACTTGTGGGCTCCATGCGAGCTTGCGAGTATGACGTCATTAAATTCTGAAATGTGTTAATTTTTCAACTCAACCTTTTTTACTTAACTGTTAATGCTGATAATATCATCCATAATTAACAAGATGTTTATAAATAGAAGAAAGAGAAATGGAAAATAAAACCATTCGCACTGCTGGTGTGACACATTTGGACCCTATTGTATATACACACACAAACTTGTGCTCCGGTTTCTAGACTCAGGCTGCTCCTCATTACACAAATATAGTCTCGCACAGATCCCTCACTGCTCTTTTTTTGTATTTTCTTCTTTTTCTTTCTGTTCTCTGTGAATTAAGAGGACAGCACAGGAGAACAGGGAGGAGGCCCGACGCTAATGGGGTCCGTGGTTCACCCATACACACACACATGCACAGACATTATGATGGGTCACGTTACACACCCCTTCCCTTGTTCCAGCAATGACTAACTTAGGGCAAACACACACACACACACACACACACCACCAGTACTGCTTGGCCTGGCACACAACCACAACACACATTATAGTGCACTATAAATTGATCACAGTACAAAACCTTCAGCGTTTACACCCCTGCACAGCAAATATAGCTAGAACACGTGTATCTTACTACAGTGTTAGAGTGACAGAATGTGTGTGTGTGTGTGGGTTTACCAACCATCTATTGGGGACAAATTTGTACACAAAAGGGAGCAAAACTTGACAAATCAGAGCAAAACCTCTTTTTGGGGACGTTCTTTTTTGCAAAAACATTATATAAATATAGTAAACAAACCTTTTTCTAAATTGTTAAAATGCAGAACGTTTTCTGCTAGAGTTAAGTTATATTGTTTATGGCTAGCTGTGTGTAAAACATTATACATTGCAGGCTACATACATTGTCCCCATTGAGATGAATAAGTAAACGTGTGTGTGTGTGTGTGTGTCTACTCACTAGCAGCAGTAACATTAGCTGGCACACTAGCACAAGCCCCAACGCTGGTGGTGGCCACACACTGGTATCTGCCCACGGTGAGGTTTGAAAGAGAGGGGATGTACAGTGAGCCAGGCTGCACCAGAACTCCCAGCTCCTCGTCGCCCCCGGCTGGCAGCTCCCGGCCATTCAGACGCCAGGTTATGTTGGCATGGTCGGGCAGGGCGCTGCAGCGCAGGGTCACGCTGCCCCCCAGTTTCTGTACCACAGAAAGAGGCTCTTCTGTGAAAACTGGGACGTCTTCTAAAAACAGAAAGTATGACGTACGATAAATAAAAACAATCATAATATAAAAATAAAAATATTTGAACACAAAGTATTGTTTGTTACACATATGAATAAATGTAATAAATGTGATTTTTTTTTTACAGCTGGCACGGTATGAACTTGCCTATAGTGAGGTGGATGAATTTTACAGGGGTTGTTTAACTTTTTGTGTTAAGTATAAGAGCAGGAACCCACCTCTGAATGCAGCACTACCCTGCAGGCAGCACAGCAGGGCACCCAGGGCACAGAGAACTCGAACCTTCCGCTTTCTTCCCCAGGGTAACCAATCCAGTATCCCAGACATCTTCCATACACTACCCCTGTGAGGGACGGAGAGAACAAGGAAGGTTATTACCCAAAAAACACAGTTAACATGCCATTAAATTGCACATGGTAACTATTGTTGGGAATCAGCACAAACACAGCAAAGAACTTGAATTATACAGCCAAAGTCCAACTATGACAAAAAGC
>JAZGTJ010013751.1:2158-14697 GCA_036877575.1 Botia almorhae
CCTAGACAAATTGTAATATTATTAATAATACACTTTAGAAATTGAAGAGCTGGTTATAGCCACACAGATATACTGCTAATTAAGCATTTACATTTAGGCATTTAGCAGACACTTTTATCCAAAGCGACTTACATTGCATTATACTACACATTGATCGCTATACATTGAGTATGTGCAATCCCTGGGATCGAACCCATGACCTTGGCATTGTTAACGCCATGCTCTAACCACTGAGCTACAGGAAAGACAGAGCAGATAAAGATCAGCCTGTTTGGCTGCTTCTTTATATGGATGTCTATGTCTGTACCTCCCACCAAAGGTACACACACAGACACACTGTAAAGGCACAATATTATCCCTTGGCTAATATTAGGATGCAGAACCCATGAAGAGTCAGTCTCTAGAGAGATTTGCAAGGCAGAGCTTGTGGCACTGTTCTTACAGAGAATTAGTTAGTAATAAGCACAGATGACGTTGACTCACTGCTGTGTCTCTTACTCTTATAACTACTGAAGGGCACTATACATCATTTCAAGGCCCACATTAACCAACCATTACTGCAGTAATTACCTGTCTGTCTGCCTGCCTGTGTTAATCCATCTATCCATCCATAAGGGATTTTACTCCTTCCTGTTGCCTCTGAGATTCATCAATGTCTTTGACATTTTGTTTTTGGCTGAAAGTAGTGACTGAAACAGGACTCCTTATTCCAGACAGATAGAGTTTGATGTATAAATGGGAAAGTGGTTTAATGTCTCAAAAAATTGCATTTCTTTCTATCTTTTCTTAAGTATTAGTTATCATATGCTTAACTACTAACTAACTAACAAGTCTAGTTTTGTTTATGTAATTTATACTGTAAGTGAACTGTGAATCACTCCGTTTGTTCTGCACATCTTGGCTCACTGGTGATTTTAATTCCAGCACTACAATCAAGTGAACTTTGACCTAAATATATTGCTCTCAGTGAATGTCCAGGTTTGTCTTCGGACCATCAGCATGTGTCAGGTGCTTCCTGTATTAGACTATAAAAAGAGATGAAGAATGCCTTACCTGTTACGTCATGGCCTCTGATTCTTGGCGAGTTGGACAAGGTGTGTGTGTATGTGTGGTGCAAAACACAAGACCTTTTATATAGAATATGAAAACTATAAAATATAGACACTGTCACTGTTGCACAAATGTTAAAAAAGTCAGACTCTCTCTACCCCTAATTCTGTGTACTTCTGTGTCTTTATTATGTTCAGCGTGTACACACAGCTGCAGTATCTGTAGCACAGGTTTGGGTAACCCATTCACTGATTCCATGTGAATATATATGACCGTGAATGATATGTATGACCAGGGCTGTGTAAACAGTGCTATTATTCTTGTGTCAAAACAACCCTAGTCAAGAGGTGTTGTGCTAATAATGTCCAGCAGATGTCAGTCTTTCAATAGAGGTGATGTTGCATGAGTTCTTGCTTTCTTTAAATAACCAAATAATTTTTGTTCACTGCATTTTTGGCATTACACGAGCCATGCACTACAAGTTGTGCTACAATTGTTTACATTTGTTTGTTTTAGTACTAGATCCTCAGACCTCTGGGCTCCACTGTACAAATGATTAAACATTTTTAACACAATGCACAACATGCAGTCAGTGTAAGCAGTGAAGTATGCAGTACACAGTAAGATAATATTCTATCATAAACATAGTCTTTATGTAGGTCAGAATACACCTCCTGTTGTCTCACTTCCTGTGACATCATCCATAGTAAGTCGGGGTTCTCGGAGCTTTCGGAAAGGTGAGAGTACCAAAGCCCTGCGGTAAAGCACAACCACACCACACATCTGCTTTTCTGTATTGGTGCCTATTTTACAGTAAAGAGGTCTTTTCCAAATTTTTACCTATGTATTTTATTTTTTCCATGAGATTCACTTGTCAAACAGTCATAGCCATTTTTTACTATAACTGACCCTTAAATTTAAATGACAAGAGGTTGCTGTCAAGTCAAATATAATCTTTAAGTGCCCCTCCTTCAATACCAGCCTCTTTGCAAGGCTGTGTTATATCATAACAGGATAACAAACAGTCTGCGAAAAACGTGCCACACAAACCGTTCAGACTGAAATGATTAGGGACCTTTTAGGGATTAACCTTAGCCACTCCTATGCAGAACTATGCAGCATGCAAAGCAGCAGTTGCTTTCACATAGCCAACAGAAGCACAAATCATACTGTCCCTAGTTATATACCAACAAGGGAAATATTATCCATCCTATTGATTCATCCGTCATACTGCCTCATGGGGTCATGGGGTGAACCAAGTTGACGTGTTATTGTAGCAGTTGTATAATTGTATAATTATGTTATAATATTACTGTGTTGTGTCGTTAAGACAGTAGCACACATTCTCAGAAGTGTTGCTAAGTTCATTGAGTGAGGACCGTTACTGGGGTCCACTGACACCCCCACCATGTGCCTAGCTGGACAGAAAAAAAGTCACGCACCCTTAAGATGACCTGTACCCGTCGTCCAGACCACCACAACACTAAAGGATCAGACTCTGGCTTTTTCTTTATCTGTTTGTTTTTTCTCTGTACCCTCTCTCTGTCAGGTTCTCTCTGCAAAGTTGAACACTTTACTCTGCTGTTCCAGGGGCCAGTAGTTCAGCTTTTACCTGCCTGACCGCAATAATAAATTATTAAGTTTTTTACTTTTTTATTTATTATAGATAACCTTTATATTTAGTAATAAATGTTTTTAATGTGGTTGAAAAATGTACATAAAGTTGAAATAAGCATTACATTTTGACACACCAACAAGAGGCCTGACTGGGCTAAACATAAAAACACTGACTGAGCCAATGACATAAGTTTGCAATGACATACTGTAAGAATAAATGATGGCAGATTTTTGTGTGAACCACTCCACATTATTTAGCTATTTCACCATTATTATTGTATATCATTATATAGAGATTATCACCATTAGTAGATTAGTTGGTTACTGTGGCTAGTGACAAAAGCTTTGCTATTAAATAATGCTGATTATTAATATAATTAAATATTGTTATAGTAAATTTGGAGTACATTTTGCATAAAGTAAAATAAGTATAATATAATAAGATATGATTATTTAATGATACATGATTTTTTGACATGATTTGATTACATTTAGCAATCAATGTATTTGCTACAGTTAAGCTTAATATTGATATTTATGTTGGCATTTCATTGCCCATTGACTGCCCTGCTTTCTATAATGGTAATGACATCAACCATTAAAAAACTCATAACAGTTGATAGAGAGCAAGAGAGCAATAAACAAGGACAGGACATGAGGGAAAGGTTTGCCTGCTTTAATATTCAGGGCACGCTGGAACACTATGCTGTGAATAAAACATACTGTAACTGTACCTGTGTGTCTGCAGATGCCCAGCAGAGAGGAAAAATACAAGAGAGGAAAAAAGGAGGGATTTCAAAGTGACACACAATAAATCTGCAAAACTGAAATTATAAAAGGCAGAATGAAGATCTCAGTAGAGTTTTAAAACACCTCACTGTAGCAGAACATAGAAGATATGAAAGAAAGTAAGATTAATAATTTAAAAAACAGATCAAATGAAACTAGGTGGAAATTGTTTAAAATAACAATAAAAGCATCTGTTAAAATAAATAATAAAGGGACATGTGTGAGGAGAGAAGGCCAGTCTTAAGAGCTTAGTTACAGAGTGACATGTAACTAGACACTGTCTCTCACACACACACCCTTGCGTGACATGTTTTTTCCTTTATCTGTTTCCACTGTGCAGAAGTTTCTGTCCACAGGACGTGGTTGAAGAGGCGGTGCTGCTGCTCCTAATCACAGAATCAATTTATTTTTTCACGTTCATGCTTTGTGGTGTGCCATCATTATAGTGAATAGTTTTGCAAATAGTTTTCAAAACTCATTTTTTGTTAACTATTTTCATATTATGTTATGTTAGAACATATTCTAACATAAATCAGGCAGTGATCAGCTGCACACCAGAGCAACAGAAGGAGAGAGCAACATACCGAATGTTTCTTCTGTCTATGACCTGCTGAGCATCCATCAACATGGCCAAAAGGGGGCAGTAAGCAATTATATCACAGGTGTGATCGCTTCTGTGAATGACGCTGGTCTCGGCTAACAGATGTGAATACTCTTTATCCTCTCTCTCAACTTCTTCCCTGTTTACCTCTCATCTGTTTACTATTTGAACCTGTGCTGAATGTTTTTATTTTCGGTTAATAGTGTCAGGTTAATATTTACTGAATGCATGTAATTTCACTGCCAGCCCACATGGCTTAACTGGTTCCCTGCATTGCCCAACAGTACTATCAACAGATGATTGCGTGTGTGCCACAGAAATTTCAGTGAGTTCTATGAACACTGGGACGTAAATCCCTTTGGCATCGAATTGAAGTCAGTTTCCCACGCCTTAACCATAATGTGATGTGTACAGGATACACACAGTCCCCTATCAATGAAAATAAACAAGATTTTTCCTAGAATTAAAGAGTTATGCCAAGTCATGTCATCCTTATTGTCATGTCACTTTTGTCTCTTTTGTACCAGCTTGGCTTGTCTTTGATGGCAAGTGGAAAGGTGAGCTTTCTGTACTGTTGACCTTACATAATGCTTCATTATGAAGGGCTGTATAAGACGTAATTCATTATGGCATTCTCACACGCATACGTTCTCCATTCACACACATATATTTTTACTCTCACACACATTCTCATACATGTATTATTTTTACAAACATTTTATTTGAATGTGTTATTTATTGTGTTGTTTTAAAGAAATGCTTTTAAATGTAACATTAAATTTCTAACATTAAACATTTAAACATTAAACATTTTAAACTCTGTCTTGGGTATTTTTGTGTGTAAATGACTTATTTTTAGTCACAGCTGTACCGTTTAGTCGATTAGTGTACTAGTCCCACACATCCCTAGTAAGTACATTCTGATGACTCAGGGAAACAAGTTTTTGTTCTAGGTTTTATTGTAATTGAATTTGAGTCATGTGTATGAATAAGATTTTCTGGAATCTCATTGGCCGGTCGTGATCAATCTACAATGGGCTCTTTTTCACACTGTGTTGAGTTATTGTCTTTCTAACCCTGGGACATGCAATGTTTATAACCCATAATGAACTCAGGGTTAGAAAGTACCCTGTGTTAACAACTTCAAGTGTAAAAAGCCTGTTTATGTTCTTGTTATATATTGGAAGTGTCACACTCCTTCAGCTATGTATAAAAGTATATATATCTGCCTTTATTTCTGGCTCTATGAACTGCAGATCAATACAGAGCTCTTTGCTGGATATATCAAAATATTATATTGCAATCTATGATGTTGTTATCTTTATTCAGCACTGGTTTGTGGCACTGTTACTTAATATTACTATTACTCACTGTTACTATACTCTGTTACTGTACTCACAAGTGTGTGTATGTGTGAATGCTTGATAATGTAACATGCATTTACTGTATTATACAGAATAAATATGCAGTCTCTGTCCTCAAACAGAGGGCTACAAGGAGACCACAGAAAACTACACCACCTCTTCTACCGACCAGCGTATGCATCAATCAGCTGCACTGTCTGAGTGAAAGTTTATTCAGCAAATAAAACCCACTTTCCTCTTCAAACAGTGATGAGCAGTATATTAGGGGTATTCTATTAACGATTTAAGAGGTAATTTCCTTACAAGCCAAAATATGACCAGTCATGACACCGTTTCAGTAGCCAGCATGATGTACAGCTACATAATTATAGAAATAATGTAAACTTAAATGAAAGCATATTGTAAATTGACAAGTTGCCAGCTGTAATATTTTGTAAAAAAAGAGTCTAACCCAGGATTGCTGCCTTGTCTACGAACCTATAACTGACTAACTGTGTTGTTGTAACGGAATTCAGACTCACAAACAGATGTTAGTTCAGCCGACAGGCGTATTTATTGCACAAATGAGGAATGTATAACAGGTAATGATAATGTCCAGATATCAATAATAAACAGGGATGAGAATTATGATACAAATGATAAAAGTCCAGGAGCTGGCAACGCCGATGGAGACTGGAGATAAGGCTAAGGTACACACACAACACAACATTGGAGTACATAAAGGAGATCTGAGAGACACACAGGAACTGGAGCAGGTAAACGATAGAGCATGGAGATGAGTCTGTTTCCATGGTTGAGATCAGACAACAGGTGAGTGGAGTGTGTGTGCTTATATATATAGTGTGCAGGTGATTAGTATTCCAGTGACTGTGATCGTTCAATGTGGGTGGAGCCTGGTGTTTCTGTGACAGTTGTATTATGTGACCTTGTGCGATTTGACAAGCGGAAACATGTGACATCTAAAGGCACCTTGTTTATAATTATCAATGGTGGTGTTGCTAAGACAACATTATTACTAATTCTTAACTGGCTAGCAGGCCAGTTAGCATGCTAGCAACCATAAAATGTTATTCTGGGTGACCTTATTAACAGTCCCAGCATACACCAACAACACACAATGCAACACAGAATGGTACTATCACTGAAATATGTTCTGTATCAGGTTTCACACACACATACATAAACTGACAGAGATTAGGACACATCTGTTGGCGGTGCAATGCTGAATACAAACAACATGCCATACGAGCAGAATAGTGTATTCACAAAGCAGTTCATATGATTAATGCTACAAATTAGCTTACATTTAATTGAAGACATACTGTAGAAATTGTCAACAATCTAAAACATTTTCTCTTCATTTTGTTAAACTTTATCTGTACTTTTGGTATTTTAAATGTGGTCTTACTGTATATTGTGTTTCAGTCAACGCTGTTTGCTACAGTGTGTGAGCTCAGTTCCTGTGCTTGTGGCAGGTCTCAGAAGCAAATGACTGTGATTGTATATGGTGATGATCTTTACTCTCTACACCTGCTGGCTTTATTGCTCAGTGCCCAGATACACTTAAATTTGCCCTTAACTAACACCTGAACAACTTTAGTTGTGTAAATTTGTATGTGTGTGTCTGCAGATCTTATTTTACACAATATTTATTTAAATTCAACCATTACTTAGTTAGATCACCATGTGGGGTCAGTATTGCACTATAGTGTTGTACTGAAGGGAAAAGAGAAGGAGAAAATAATTAAGTTCAAGATTGTCACATAAGTAACAAGTATCATACAAGACCCTCTCACACCCGGAACCACAGAATCACTTATAAGGGTTTGTTTAAACACAATAATCAAATTGTCACACTACACCTTATTCCAAGAATCATAAACCTCTAAAAAACAAAAAATAATTTTAAATTTCATCACTGGAAAATGTTCATTTTTTAAATCATTTTTTAGAAATTAATTCATTTTATTATTGTACAGGGAAAGGGAAGGCAAACTGGAGTACATACAGTGTCTCTCTGTGTCTTTGCTTTACTTGCATTAGTGCATTGCTGCTCCTGATTACACACACTGAAGAAAACACACCCACACATACCTTCGCATTCATCTGGCTTCACCACTCCACCCTCCATCTTACACAGATGTCCACCCACTCAGTAAATCATTAGAGAGAGACACTTCAATGGAAAAATGTCCCCGGACAGCCGCAGACAGACAGGTACAGGAAACTAGGGTTGCCTACCAGCAGTCGACCAATGTGGGTTGATATAATACCAGTATACTGCTATTACACTGTATAATTTAACATACATAGCTATAATATCATCATGATACCGGTATATTGTTTATAACAAATTATGATCAATTGTTATTTAAATATTCTCACAACAAAAAAGATACATAAAACTCACATACATAAAATCAACATCTTTTCAAAGAAAGCAAAAACTGCAAATGTTTTATTGAACTAACTTGTCATGGTTTTCAGAAATGCAGAAAATCTCAAAATGGCTAAATATTAGCCAGTGTGGTTTATTGCTTTTGCATAGAGTTATCCTTGAAATGTGTATATGTATTGCTATATTGCTGGGGATTTTACAACAGATTTACCTGGTAAAGACACTGTGTGGCTTTGTGGGTACCATGGTATTCTTATTACACTGCAGTTTATTTGACCTATTTTACCTCTGGGTACTGGAGCATCCAGTGTAAGGTCAATGGCGCAGTCCAATGGTCTGTGCGGTGGTAAGGCTGAGGCTTGTTTCAGGCAGAAAATGTTAATGAAGTGGGAATATTCTTTGGGAATGTATATAGATATGTTTTCCAAAGGGCTTTCAATGGATGCTGAGTAAACTGGAAGATTAGAGGTATGTATATTTGGTCTTAGTAGACTTGGAAAAAAACATTTGTAAAAAACAGTTCTTACCCCACTTCAGGACTTCACCGGAGGACCAGGTTATTGATGGATCATGTGAAATGAGCCATGGGCGCCTTAATACAACTCAAGATGTTGATCCCTCCAGAACCAATAGAGAGATGTCCTCCGAGTGAAATAGACTGACTTGTAATTTGATGGGACAAACTATTTTTAATTACATGTCCTTTGTACCACAGTATATGCACAGATCCTGGGTCAGCCGACGTTGACTTACAGCCGATGATAGGCCTGTAAGACAGGTATGATCCACTTGCATGGGTTCTGGTTGTGGTTCTGGAGGGTTGGAGTTTTCTGGAGTCTTTGTGTGTTTGTTTAGTCTGCTCTTTACCGAATTGAAGCTGGGAGGCTTTGTTTGGCCCTGCAGTAGCTTTACAGACTTAAAGAGATGTTGGAGTTGTGGCAGAGTTGTGGCAGAGTTGCTTCACCCAACTGAGGTAATATACTGTTCCCTCTGTGTGCACAAGTGGCTGCTTGAGTTCCTCAGGTGTGTGTCCGTGTTAGATGCTGTGATTGAATGTGTTTCACTGTCTGTTCCTGTGAAGATGATGACAGTAGTAGTACTGTCTCCAGAACCAGGCCCACGAAGCAGAAAACTCAGCAGCCTCCACCTCATCCCAGACTTTTAGGAGTCATGCTCTCTTACATGCTGATACATACTTTCACCAGTGTGTATCAGCATGTGGTATGAGCATGTGTGATTGCACGTGTTTGTATGACCGAGATGTACGTCATGTGGTGTCAGGGTCTGACAGCGTCACGTCTGAAGCTGTCATGTCTGAAGCAGGCCATAAGGTGTTGTTCCATAGCTCCGCCCAAAGGCAGGGCCCCATCTATATTTGGACCACTCCTGGAGCAAATCTGGCTGCAAGCAGGTATGTTTTATGTGATAATTTCCTGGACCCAAATTAAACAGCATAGATTTAATCTTATTAGGAGAAAAAGTTGCAATTGTAATTTGCTGTTTCATATGACATAGCAGAGATTTTTTAAACAAGATTTTTAATTTTACATAAATTTTGAGTAATACATTTGGGACGTATTACTCAAAATTTGGGAAGCATTTTGAAGGCCTGACATTATTTGGATGTTATTTTTGCGTTATTTATATGCTGCTCTGCATGAAATGCGTTTCCCAGGGATCTTATAGTGGGTGTTTGTGCCCTCTTGTTCCATTCCCAGCATTCCTTTGGAATGGGCTCATTTCCTGTCTAAAATGGGACACATCCTGGTTTTGTACAAATGAGAGAATGTGAGAGCGCAAGGGGAACTGTCCATTGACTTGTAATATTAAAAGTTAAAAATAGGTCCAGTTTATTACTACTAAAAGCAGACCAGCATCCTGAAAGTTTTTTCATCAGAAGTCTCTCGTAATTTGTGAAACTTTTTTAGTGTGTTTATGAAATGTGATTTCTGAAAATGCAATGAATGCCTTTACAATATTCCTTACATATAATAATGCAAACTGTAGAGCAACTAGCAGGTTTGATCCACAGGATCACAGGTTTGATCCACAGGAATTGTGCCAAATTTACCTTTAATGCATTGTAAAAGAATTAAAGCTTCTTGCAAATCCATAAATGCAAATTCATATGTGTTAAAAAGTATTATACTAGAGTTCAGTTTTGGCCTTAAATAGTTGAAGACCAATCACAATTCATTATGCAAATAAATACAATAAAAAGAAGACCAATCAAAATTTAGTTTGACTTGGAAACATTCCAGCTAGATAAGTCAGTTTGTGATCTTTAAACTAAAACATACTATACATGAGATTGCTTTGTAAGCACTGTAATTAATTTACTCAATATGTTCCCCTATTTAAAAAGGTTATAAAATTATATTTCTGTAATAGCTGCCTAAATTGTCCTATCAGTGATTCTGTGTAAACAAACTAACATAAACACATACAGCAGGCTGGAGTTAATGGGAATGTAGTGTCGGGTCCTAAATGCCAGAATAGAGCTGCAGATGTGTGTGTGTGAGGACTGGAGCTTACACAACGCCCCACACATGGCCTTATTTAGCCATGACGATGAATATTCCTCTATGAGTGTTTGTGTGTAAATGTATGAGAGATGTTGAAGAGAGGGGAAGGATGCTGTGTGTTTGCAATTGCAATTATGTTGAAAAGGGCACATTTTGTAAAACGTCAGTACAGAAGAAAATGACATATTTGTGAGATTCTCCAGGTTGGTGTATTTCTTGCCTAAAATGATGGAGCATGTGTATACTCACTTCTTTACTCTACGAGAGTAGGAATGATGTGGCAGTGAGTACATTTTCTGGAGCTTTGATGTTACAGATGGCTGTGAAGCCTGTGAAGTCCAAGAAATTTTATAAAGATGAGTCATCATACACTCTGTGCATGATACCAATAAGAAAATCTCATGATATTACTGAAAGTCTTTTTTAAACATACAGTTCTAACCATAGGAATACATTTGTGTGATCTCACAAAAAAATTATAATGCAATCAAATTTGCTTTGTTATGTCACAAAAAAACAAACGTTTCTTCTGATGTCACAGAAAAAAATGATAAAACGTAACACATCTCACATGTCTCTGCCTGTGATTCCAACACTATTACCGATAGAGGACCAGTCTGTGTCCTGTGATGTCATGTGGCACACAGGGCAGTTGATTATTGCAGACAGCAGGTGAAAGGAAGCTTAATTCTGTGTGCAGGAGGCAGGAACCCTCTTCCCCACCTCACACTCAGTGCATCTGGTTAAGGGCCATCTGGCTGAACTCAGGGGCAATGACAAGGAGGCCAAGACCCTGTGTGACAAAAAGCTCTCGCATCAACCCTAAAGGACAAGGCATACTGCTGCACCTACTGAGTGACACACACACTTAAAATTGTGATGGAGGGATCCACAACAGCTTGAAATCATGATTTAGTTAAACTGTTCAAATAAAAAATGAAATCAAATAAAAGCTTTCGCTTTTTTAACTACTGCTTTGGATACCTGGGGTGATTTTATGATGACTGAGTCATCACATATGCACATACTTGCAGCTGTAGAACCCACAGTGATGAGTGAGCTAACATGTGAGCTAACATTAGCTCCGCCTCCACTCTCTTCTTTCATTGTGACTACATAATGTCAGGCCCTTCATTACTCATCTTCACTGTAGTAACTAGAGGGAAGCTAGGCCATTTTCTTCTATATTTGGCCAATCAGAGCATGGTTGCCTGCTATTTTTGGACAAAAGATGAACACTATCAATTCCCAGAGCTGATGAGAACTCATTCTAAGCTAGCTGGTGATGCCTTGTGCACTTCATGAGGACATTACAGCACAATCTAAGTACAACCTCAGATTAAAGGAGTTAAGACTGAACTAAGGTAGCTCTGAGGGAATTCAGCAGTTGGAGTTTAAAAGCTTCCCCTTCAGCTGTGTTCTTCATACGGGGGCCTTTCTATCTGAAAAACACTGCAAAACATGTATTTTATTTAATTAAGCACACATTATGAGATTAATGGTCACTACTGTTTTCCACACAATGGAATGTAAAAGTTGGTGAAAATATATCCACTCAAGTCTCATATGTGTTTAATGTTCTAATTTGATGTGAGGTAATCAGTGAAAAGGCATCTAAAATTCAATATTGTTCAACAGGGAGTTCACACCTGACACATGGCACCATTTTTTGTTTTTAGGAATCTGCAACTGTTTGTATGTTATTGCTCAGTGAATCTTGATGGGTATTTCTGATTTAGGGATGTTAGGAGAGTCGAGTCACAACAAATATAACTTAGACATAATATCTAAGTCTCAGATATTATGTCATATGAATTTTAACCACATTAGCCTAGGTTCTGTGACTCAGCACTGGTCCCTGACACACACATGTTGAATTTTCATTTGGGGGGGGGGGGGATTCCATAGACATAAAGATTTGCATACCGTAGAAACTGTATATTCTATCCCCCCACACTAACCCTAAACCTAACCCTATTTACGGGTATTACTATACTTTAGGGGACATTTTGTCCTCATAATGTAGTGAATACTTGGACTGTACATATGCAAACACACATCACACACATCATATTATACTTGTGGCTTTTTCATATCTCTGATTCCTTTCTGTGTTTCTATGGCACTTTCTCTCCCTCTCTTTCATTGGCCTGTTGGTTGATTAGATAATGCAAATACATTATTTATAACACTTA
>JAZGTJ010013752.1:0-14696 GCA_036877575.1 Botia almorhae
AGAATTCGGGCGGAAGCAGTAGGTCATCCGGGTACTTCTCGCCTACTGAATTTCGAATACTATGAATTCGGACATACTACTCGCCTCGCATACTGCTTTTCGCGTACTATATAGTAGGGAAGTATGCGATTTCGGACGCAGCATTTCTGTTCCTACAACAGCACTTTCTGTTCCTACAACAGCACTTCCTGTTCCTACAACAGCACTTCCTGTTCCTACAACAGCACTTCCTGTTCCTACACACTCAAGTGTTCTTCCTTTGTCAGGTTAGCCATCTGTATCAATGGGAAAACTGAACAACCCTGGGCGTGGGCAGCTCAAGGGGCTGAGAGAATCGGACTTGTCGCCTTGTCGACTTGGACTGCTGCTCCTTTAAGCGGCAAACACAAAACACAGAGCCCAGAGGTGAGAAGTGCCACGGCAAACAGCAGTCTTACAAAGAGACCAAGAGTGCAAACAACCAACTACAGAACTACACAACAAAGTGTGTCTTGTTTAATGACACGTTGAAATGTTTATTATCTAAAAGGTGATTGGATAAAACGAGGCCTAAAAACAGTGTGCGATACCCGTAATGCGGCGACGGCGGCTTTTCCCTCCTCACTCTCCTCATCCAGTTCATCGTCACTCCATTCCCACTCGCCATCTACAGTTTTGTGGAGCCTTCCACTCGAACCCGGAACCCGCCGTACCTACACGCACACGCAGAAATTTAGCAGGTGTTCTTATCCAGAGCGACTTTTGTGATCTACAAATCAAATATCTAAGACAACAAGTGCTTCCTGTATAAATAGCTATGAGTGTTATTGAACATACATACAATACAAGACGTATGCGAGATGTATTTGGATCATTTTAAGAGAAAACATGCATACATGCATTCAGTATGATTCTTACCCTTTTTGCTCTCTCTGTTATTGAAGGTGCTCTGTGTAATAGCTTCTCCTGCAAGAATTCATTATTCTGCCAACAAAGGTGAAACAGAAAACTGCATATTAAATGTCACTAAACTGAGCCGTAGATTAAAACTTGCTTGTGCCCCCTACTGGGCAAGTGTGGTAGCATCTGAACGCATAGTGCTGGGCTGCTGCAAGCCATGCTTCAAAAAGCAGAATGGGAACTCCATTTGGCAGGGACTTTTTCAGCCAGCTGGAGAGGGATGTTGCAATGTGAGTCCCTGCTTATGTTCAGACCACTGGAACTGACCCAGACATGAGAGGAATGCTGGACATTCCTCTCAACTACGAGTCATATACGCAAGTAGGCAAAAGTTAAGACATCTGACTGAGAGTGTCTGACAGAGAGGAAAGAGAGCCAAACACTTCCCAGCAGAAATGGATTATTCCTTCAATACTGTTTAATAAGTATCCCATGATGCATCTTGTAAAGTAGGTTGAGAGAGAACACCCAGAGTGCACACAGGTGTAATTTAGGCAAACAGCAGCTAATTTCAAGATGCTAAAATAAAAGATACATTAACATTTTTTGGTGACACGATTCCCATACTTCCATTAGTGTTATTTCATAGTTTGATGACTCTGCAATTATTTTAAAATGTAACATTTGTTAGGCTGTAGTAACAGTCACAGAATCAAATTTACATAACATATAATCCCAAAATAAACCACACACAATGTTCTGAAAGACTCCTACCTTGGCTTTCTGGAAGAATTTATGTTTTAGGAGTTCTGATGACGTTGGCCTAAAAAACACACACCATTGAAATACATTGTTGTGAACTCGGTGGCATTAGACATTCTCAGCATTACACAAATAATACTGAAGCCTCCAACTACTAAATACTGAATTGTGACACCACATAAACTTAATATTACATAAACGACCCACAGGCACATTAAAGATCTGCACCTTTTCTCTGGGTCCTTCTGCAAACACAGTGAGATCATCTTCCTCAAGGATTTGCCATATTTCTTCACCATCTCTTTGTCCGCGATTCCCGTCTCAAGACAAGGTGGATCGTTCTGTAGAGTCAACATCAGCACCTACAAACATACAAAGCTTTCTCATACATCTTAACATATCCTGCTACGAAACAAAACTGTGTCACATAAGATCACATAAGATGAGTGTCTTAGGGCTGTTGTTAAGTTCATCGGAGCTGACATGTCCTCACCTTCATTGGAGGGTATTTGTGATAAGGAGCAGCGCCTGTGGCCAGCTCTATGGCTGTGATCCCAAAACTCCAGATGTCTGCTTTGAAGTCATAACCTTTCACCTGCACACAAACAGTTGGCGGTTCGTTGAATGCAAGCGATACGTCCATATGCCAGCAGTTACTGGCAATTTCCACCGTACTGAAATTCTTACATTTGAAAAGAAGAAAATAAGGGCTTTAATTGTCCATGTAATTCGGCCCATTTCTCTTCTGAGGAAATGTAAATCAAAACCAGATTCAGAATTTCGGTGTTATGTTAATCTGGATTAGTTCAGAATGTGTACAGAACTGAAGGGAAATATGACTCAGATTGGCGGAGGGGAAGGGGTGGGCTGTGGAGATACGTACCTGCTCCATGACCTCAGGCGCCATCCAGCATGGCGTTCCCACAAATGTCTTGCGTACTTTATTTCGTGTCATGTCGCCACCTGTCGCTAAGAAGGCACTTACACCGAAATCTAACGTGATAAGTTAAAAAAAGTAATCAGCAAGCAAAATAGAACCAATGAACCCAAATATTGTCTACTAAACGAAAGAAAATCTACTACTGGAAACATAAAAACAAGACAGCAAATGTGGCCATCTGACTTTCAAGTCAATACCCAATACATACCCAGCTAACAATTTTAGGTTGTAAGAATTTGTTTCCATAACGTTTCCATTAAGTAACAAAAACATTGAACCTGTTATTTTGAAAGTTCTTAAAAGTTCAAAACATCCAGTTTTTTAGATGTTGTTGTTACGTTATATTTTAGATGTTGTCGTTGAATTCTTTTTAATTACCAGTTACAACTTCGGAATAACGTTTTTGATATTATATATATATTGTTAAAATTTTGTGGGGGTACAAAAGACAAAACAAGGAAACACTGAATTGTGGGAAATTCTGACCTGCAATTTGGACTGATCCATCCTCCCCTAACAGAATGTTTCCTGCTTTGAGATCCCTGTAGCAAAAACAAAGTCTGTCTCTTAGACACAAACAGATGTCCTTGCAAGAATACAGATGTGGATCACTCAAAAGGGTACGACCGGACACAGATTAGACAAGTCACTAAAATGTCCACAATTTAGAGTGAATGTGGGCTGTGTAAATCAAAGGCTTGTGTCTGTCAATGTGTTTGTTTCGCTGATACCAAGCTACACAAAGCATCAGTACATCTGTAGTCATGGCAACAGACTGTTTATTTGGATGCACATCAGGCTAATGTCCTATCTCTCCCTCTGCCCTGCGTTTAACACAATCTGGTGACCTCACTGCTGTCTGAAAGACAGAAATCATCTGTTTTTCTCCCTGACAAACAGATGATCCAGTCACGAGTGTTCGTGCTGTGTGGTTGTGTACTGACAGAGGTTTAGATTTATGTTGCTTCAGGAGACGGTCAGAGAGAGTCCATAAATTCTAATTCAGGGGCTTGTTTGTTCCACTGCAGATGTAAAGTCGCGATTTTTGCAAAATTGCAATGTATTGTCCTGTCCAGATGGGGGCAGCAGAGATAAGAATTAAGAACCCTAAGGACTATGACAGAAAAGCAAAGTCATTTTTGAACACGAGACTTCATTCATCATCATAACACTCACATTCTCTTGCAATGACAGTTTCCAATTATGTACTTCAAGGGTGCAAGTGCATAACTCCAATCCTGTTGCAAAAGCCCACACACACACACGTTTACTTATCTAAGTGGGGACATTCTATAGATATCTATTGTTTTTATACAATAAAAACAATAGATATCTATGTTTTCCACAAAAAGGAGGTTTTGCTCAGATTTGTCAGGTGTTGTAGACTTTTGTGTCTGGGAAAAAACATTTTCACAGCTACTAGTGTAAAATGCTACTTAACCTAGGGTTAAAAGTGGCCTTAACTAAATGTTAAAAATACCATTAACCCAGGGTTAAACATAGTCTCAGTGTAAGCATTCATTGAAGGCAGAGAAAGACTACAGGGCATGGAAGCTATGGTAGATTATCACAGGCCTCATAATTACATTCCAGGAGACAGATATTTGAAAACTTCCCAGAATGCAACTGTATTACCATATCAAAGCCAGATGGTACTGGGCAATCCAAGGAGCGTTAGAACAAAAGAAGCATGGTTTCCTGAGATCTAAGAGATATAGATTGCTCACAGCCTAAGCAGTGATGTCAACACTCTGTGGGGGCCATGGTGACATCATCTGGCTTTTCCCATCTGACACTCACACCAAAAAGAACTTCAGTGTTGGGACAGACCAAAACAGAACAGAGTTTAATTACATGAGCAAAACCTTGACGTTTTTTGTCAACGATTTGTGGCGAGGGTGAGACACTCCGCAAGAAGCCGTGAGAGAAGTTATTTTGACGCCCATCTGCTGGACTTCTTATGGTGGTGAGGATGATGAAGAACTGCATTCTTCACTTGGGACAACTGACTTCATGCCAGTCTTAAGCCTCAGTGTCTAACTGTGTCCTCCAGAGACGCAGCGGGTATCGTGTGACTGCCCTCCTCGTGCAAATATGCACTGTTGTGCAAGGACATGCTAACATACGTTCATGCTCGTCTCAAACCCCCTCCCTTCACTTCTTACTTGTGAATCCAGAATCCAGCCCTGACACAGGGCTAAAGAAACCATTAAACCAAAACAGCAACATGGCTTTTAGCTCACGTCTTTAAGCTTTGAGGCTATCTATGTGCTAGTACGGTATACTCCTGAAACCTAAAAAATTATCTTTAAGTCAATATACACATTTAAAATGTCCACTTTGTTCTTTGTCAGAATGGACCAAAAATAGCCATGACTCATCTTGCACTGTCCAATCAAATTCTTCCTAGAATGAACATGCCCCTCCCCCAACAGCACCTGCAACAAATTAGCAACACTGAAAAGCAAATCATAGTTCATGGCTGTGATGTAACTAAAGACAATCTGGCAAATAAAATGCAACAAACCCTTTCAACACGTTCCACATTCCTGTCTCAATAGAAAATGCATCAAAACTAGAACTTGTCAAGAGATTTTACAGGTTCACGCTACATGCGTCAGACATCTAAAAAAAACTCTTAAAAGCATCTCATAAGGCAAGAATTACCTGCTGTCAACCTGGCGGCACAGCCGTGAGGAAGACAAGGTCTCTCCTTCATTGAGATTCAGAGCTCAGCTCACAAGTCATGGGTACTTAACCAGCCTAAAAGCCTGTGAAATATTTACACTGTCTGCTTTAACCGGCCCGTGCTTGTAGGGAGAGAACAAGAAATGCGAAAACGTTAAAGGAAGCGATGTAGACTGACCATTTAAACTAGCCTAACATCAATGAGTCATCGATGGAAAACGCATACTGACATCTGGAGAAGGAAAAAATATGTTCTGGATAAACCAGCAAAGAAGTTTAAAAAAACACAGACGTCGTTTTTTAATAAAGTCCTCATATATGGCTTTTAAACTGACTGTGTGGGTCATAATTGTGAAAGAACTTTGAACTCCATGAACTAAGATTGAAATGAAACACTGAGGTGTGAGATGTTGAAGATTGCTTTAGAATGTTTCCCATGACTTCCAGAAGAATCTCAACAAGGCGTTGGTTCTGAACTGGAATTCATTAATGACATCATTCATCTAAGCTGCTGTGAGATTTCACTGATGGAAATCCATAGGTCCACAGACCTCCAACAGAGCATGTCTGTTGAAACCAGCGGGGTCTTGAACACATCTTTTGTTTCGTTTAAAAGCCAGAAAACTTTTGAACCCCCCTTTTCCTTTCTATCAAACCTTTGGCAGCCCACAAGCAAGCATTCATCTCACAATTACGCCATGTAACTTCACAGAAAGGCGTCTTACCTGTGAATCTGTCCGTTTTTGTGAAGGTACTCGAGACCCTGAAGAACCTCTTTCAGCACAGTTGCTATGCTGGCTTCATCCAGCACACCGGTCTTGTGTTCCCCTTTTGAAATGATGTGCTTGATCACGTCCAGCACGGAGCCTGCAACAAACACAGCACAGAGAGCTGTGAGATGACGGTTTTACACAGCCATTAGGTCTGCATGCTCAGTCTGTTTCTGTTTGTGTCGATGAATCGATTTTTAAAACTCTGATTATATATACATATATACATGTATGTTTGTGTGTATGAACATACACATATATATACACCCACACAAAAACACACACACACACACATACATAGAAAGATACAAACTCAAAGACACGCACAGACACGCATATAATCTAATCTGATTAAGGGACACCCAATCAATTTTGTCTTATCCCTGAGGAATAGAAACATGGACACAAAGGCGAATTCTTTGGGATTAAACTGTCAGTCTATATTTTTCTCATGTATGACATTTAATTAAGGCCTATACAACAGTTCAGTACAGTGGGGAATATTTTATTAGCATCTTTAATAATCAGTTAGGCCTTCAGCTTGGAAAACGTCCAGCACCTTCTGAAGTCAGACAGCGCATACAGACATACAGTGCAGACAAAAGCTCCCTAAGGGAAACCAAGATGCGCTAAAAGACTGCTGGTCTGGAATCACTCTGGAAATTCTGATTTTACACAGACCTAGGCTTGACAAAGACAGTCTGTTTATGCAGCCATCCCAAAGTTAAATATATATACAATTTCTATTTATACGTATAAAAAGCTGGAGTAGTTTCTCTAAGGGGCATATTTTACGGCCAACAAAAATCCCCTTCTCTGCTTTGCACACAGCTTGAGTAATCGAAGCTCTTGGAACTGAGATTCAGAGAAACGGAGTTGTGAATTCCCAGAATTCCGGCGTTCTGATGGCGAGAACTGCAGTGGCATCAGTGGGCTCTGTCACTGAAGCCGAACCTGGAATATAAAACCCCCCAGAGGGATGAAGGGTCCTGCCGCATTCTGTCAGCAGAGTGTTTGTAGGGCAGAGAGCCAGGCCACAGACACAAGAATATTTATTGGCACAATCACTTCAGGATATAACCTCCTACTCAGTCTCTGCTCTCCTACTCCTCTGTTTCCTTTTCTTCTCCGCTAGTCATTCATTTCAGATAAAATGGGTTTTGGTAAACTGTCTTGCCCAGTTCCTAGACACCAAACCAGAAATATGTTCTTTTAAAATTGTATTAAACTGGATATCATTCAGTTTAATGATTCATTTCATTAAAGGGGCCTTTAATTCAATGATTTTAGAAGTTTTATAGTAAAAGCAAACAGACCAATCAAGCAATTTTCCCCTCTGTCAGTCCACCCCTGCTTGTTTGTTTTGACAGTTACATCACAAGTTTTGACTGATCTTGGGAAAACAGAGAAACTTCCTCTGAGAAAATGTCTTTATAAATTAAAGGGATAGTTCAACCCATAGTAAAATTATGCCATCATTTACTTCTCTTCAGTGTCATTCCAAACCTATCTGAATTGTTTTTGTGTAACACAAACAATTAATTGTGTGATGTAACAATGAACGTGTCATATGTTTACTGAAGCCTCTGACAGGCATTGTTAATGCATTATAGCACATATTAAAATGTATTAATTCTCGTTTTTAACTGGTGAGAAACAACACAGAAACAGAAAAGCATGCCATGATTACTCTGCCACTGCCCTGACCGGTGGGAAAAACAAAACAAAAAACACACCCTTTAAATCCATTCAGAACGCATCAAGATATAGTTACATAATCATCAAAAGGGTGAAATATTTTGGGGTACAATTTTTGGCAGTATCAGACAGCCATAGCTAGCACTTTCTTACTGTAAAAAAGTCAAAGATCTCTGGAAATCAAGGTAGTTTATCACACCCACACCCCAGTTCATGATAAAAGTGCTTCCAAGAAACAGAAAAAGGCTCATGTGTTCACTTATTTTGGTTTCTTGTTTTTTTTTCTTTTTACAATTCTTTCTTCTTGGATTAAAAAGGGTAACAACCTCCAAGTGGCCTCTGTCTTCAGGCTGGTTTATAAAAAACTCAAATAACTGAGCATTAAAATAAGTCAGAGAAAGTGTGTGTGTGTTTGTGTGTGTGTTTTCTAACCATATATTGGGGACAAATTAGTACCCAAGTGTTTGCAAAATCTGACAAATTTGAGCAAAACCCACTTTTGGGTACATGCTCCTTTGTAAAAATGCTGAAAACATAGTAAACAAAGTTTTTTAATTGTAAAAATGCAGAAAGAAACAGTATGTAAAAAACAGTATGTAAACGTCTAAGTAAATGTCCCCATTAAGACAGATAAGAAAATGTGTGTGTGTGTGTGTGTGTGTATGTTTGTGGGCATGGAGCCAGCACACTGCTGACTGTGCACTCAGCACATCAGATTTCAATGATGAATACGACCTGGATTAAAAGACGCTTTGACAGAGAGACAGGCAAAGAGAGGGAGAGAGAGAGAGAGAGAGAGAGAAAGAAAAAGAGAGAGAGAGAGATACTTTGCAAATGACGCTACGTTACTTCACAAGCTCTTGCGAGGCTGATGGGTGGGGCAGCTGAGTAAAACCAGCAAAAATGTTTAGCGTCAAACACACAAATAGGGTCAGATAGAGAGGGACAGATAAAACTGTAGTCATTTCCAACAACTCCCCTCAGCAACTTGAGCTCTGGGGTTATTAACTTAAAGGAACAGTACATTCAAAAATAAACATTTATTTACACACTCACGTCTCATTCCAAACATGATGATTTTATATATTCTGTGGAAAGTTTAACCAAAACCTCTTTTCGTTACATGACACTGAACAGTGACCATGGGCTCTCAAGCTCCAAAAATCACAAAACACCATACAAAATTCATATGAACTTTGACCTATATTCTGTTGCGTCTTCTGAAGCCATGCAATAGCTTTGTTTTGTTTTTTTATTATGTCATACGGGTTTGAAACAACATGAGGGGGAGTTGAAACAACAACAAGATTATGACAGAATTTTTATTTCCGGATAAACTACGACTTTAAGCATGAATGTAAATCTATCAATTAAACTTCTACATTTCCAAAGAGTCGGATCACATTCCTAAGCCTTAGGAATTCTGGTTGTCCTGGAATGCCTTCACCTGAAAAGTCAGGTGAAGCCTGTGCTGTGTTGTGATAGAGGTGTGAACACAAGCACTTCACGTCATTGAATTTAAAGTCAAATCGGTTTGTGTCCTATTCACATTAGCCAAATTCTTTCCAAACGCCCTTAAAAGTAACTTCAATCATGATGATGTGAAGCAGAAGTGCTCTCAATATTTTCCTGTAACACCGAAGAGAAGCAGAACATCTTCCCAATGCCCATTCCGTAATTCTGACTGTAATTTCATGACAGGAAAAGAAAATGTCCAATTGTCCAACTCCAAATATTGCCCCACTGTCTGACACTGCTGGCTTTCTAAGGATCCTGCGTTGGTGTGGATGGAACAAGCCATCGCATGCCCACTGTGCCAAAGGGCACAGAGCCATACAGACCACTGGCGAGGGAGAAACAGCTCCAAGAAAATAAGGGTGGAGGGCCTGAGGGAGTGATTGGAGGATAGGAAGCATCTGTGGTCTACAAGTGGGCTATGACTATGGGCACAAAGCCATGTTTTAAAACATCATGTTTAAAACCCACAAAAGCCAAGTAAAGCTTTATCTTAAAACAATAACAGGCTTACAATTTGAACTGCTTCTAGACCCTCTTAGACTAGACAAAGGGTCTAGACTAGACAAAAGCTTCTAATTTGAGACTACTACATTCAATAATGCACTGCTTGAGTTTCTGTTTACATCTGTTTGGGTGTTTGTCTGTATGTATGAAGTATAAGGTTGGGCAGAATGTTTTTTTGATTTTGGTTCAATACCAACCCCGCATAGCTCTCTATCAATACCAAATCAATATATAAAAGCTGCAATCCGTAACCTTTTATGGTTAAAAATGAACGCAAATCAGTTATTGACTGAGTACAATAACAAGTCTCCTTACCTTACCCTGATTCACAATAAGCTTATAATAATGAATCATAATTTGGGCTGTTGGTATGATTTCCTGGGAAATGTCATTTTGGCTGCATGTGAATTTTTAAAAAGAAAGTAAGGTAACCTTTATGCTTCAAACAGGGATGGCAAAGACTGCTAAATAATTAATGTGTATACCACTAGCAGACAAACTGTTGTGCATAAATAAGCAGACTTTTCTATCACGTCTCAAACGGCATCAAAACACGAAGGAAATGCAACAACTACATGCAGTAATTCAATTATTATTCAATTATTATTATAACAATGTGTTTGCAGAAGTTCCCAACTAGCTCGTTGTGTTGTGACGTTCAAAGGCCAGAGAAAGAACAAACTTTTGTGCTTCGAGCTAATGAAGTTATTGACCGGGGCTCCTATTTCACATACCTTTGAACCTAACAAACAGGCCAGGCTGAGATACATGCTTTCCGCCCATTGCTCTTCCTGTATAATGTTACAGAATCAATACAGTAATCAAAATGTGTACCATTTATTTATTCATTCTATTACAGATACCATTGTATTATAGGCTTTTGTCTTCACTGCATTGTCTTCACTGCACAAAGACTCATAGTGTGCCAGATTTAAACCTAAATTCTTAGTGAGCACACATGAATCATGAGCACCAGGAGTGGTCGGTATGATCGACATCTTATGGTGACAGTAAATCTCAGGATATATCACGTGGCTTTCTGAAACACCAGATTCTCATTGGTCAGTCACAACATTCTATGCTTGAATATTTTCCAGCAACAAATTTCTAACATAGCTTTCCAACAGAGCTTTGTTTCCGACTCAAGACAGCTCTGTAATTTAGTTGTGTGGATATCTTTATAGTGGTATGCACAGTTTATCAGAATATCTGCCTTTATTGTATGTCACATCCTGCAGCTTTAATGAGTGTGACACTGTAAAACCAAAAAACGTGTGATATGAATGGGTTTCTTAGCTCTTTCCTGAACACACTTCCTGTGCTAAAGGCATGGAATGCCACCCAGCAGCATTGTGTAGATCACGTTCCTGCTTACGTCAATGTATCCGACAGCTGTCAAGGGGACAATAAAACACGTTACGATCAACATGGGGCAGTTCAAAGATGGAGAGGTCACATTTTATGGAGTCCAGTTGCCACCCAACAGAGGGATTAAGAGACGATATTGCGATGTTATTGAACTGATCAATTTATGCCTTCATAATTATGACTCCTCCCCGTTTTACACAGGAACAGTTAATAAAAATGCAAAAGCTGACAGGTTTATTACCTGTTTGCCGCACCACCGAGTGTGCGGCTGCTTGGCTGCCTCAGACGGATGTAATCTGAAGTCTGCCGTCTTTACTCATGACCAGCCAATCACATGAGCCGTAAATGTCTTGTGACTAAACACTCTGGAGCCGCAGCATAATGACCTCATAACATTTCATACTCAAGGGCTCAAAAACAAACAGGCTAACAGACAATTAAAACACCTACTATACTACAACAATTAATCAATAAACGCAGGTGATGTAATTACAGCATCTACCAGCATGGGCCAAATGGGCTATTCTAACCACCAAACACTGAGTCTTAGGTGCTGCTGTTTCTTTATACTCCAGATATGATGAAGAGAGCCCGACCTTCATACTGGAGACGGGCAGAGTGCCATCTGGGCATCTTTGGCTGGTAGATGCACAAGGATGAGGGAGAGACAGCGCAAGACAAGCGTAAAACGAAGAGCGATTATCCCAACGACCGCGCTGGAGCAGGAAAGCCGCGTGTGTCCATGCTGTCAGAGTCAACACGAGTCAGGCTATAATCTCCCGCGCAGTATTTGGCTGCGTCGGGGACTGAACATTACACGGTGGCTTAAAACATATCATCAATCTCTCAGCAGTAACTTTACACAGTGAGGTCTGCGAGGACTGGAGCACTACGGGCGCTTTAAGGAGACGATGCGTTTTGAAACGCTGCAATGAAAAGACACATACAGCTTGCGCTGAAGAAATTCACATACATATTTTGTGACTGTAATTGATTTTCACACAGAATATCTGTAAAAATTACGAGACAATTTACCTAGTTTTTTGCCTACTTTTTCTTTAATTAAAGAAAGGGTAGGCGTAAATATATATAAACAGTGGTGTAAATATACACATTTAACTTCTGTGGAAGCTACAATGATGAGACTGTCAGAAGATCTCCTCACTTCAAGCTGTCAGAACACAAACCTGCTCTAGAATATTCTGCATCCTGCAGGTCTCTGGCTTCTGCAGCAGTAATGTGTCTCTCTGCTGTATTTAACAGCAGGCTGTGATTATCTCCATGGGGGAGCCCATGGCAGACTGCATTATCATTCTAACAAGTGATTTAAGATCCTAATCAGTGCCCATAAGAACTGAAATACAAATACATGTAACTCCATTCATCACTAGAAGAAGCCATTAATATATTAGGCAACAGAAAATGGATATACAAACCTCAAAGTGTTGGAGAGATGAATGACTGTTGTATGAAACAAATTCATCAGGGCCGATGGGAATGAGGTGATGTGATTGGAGGAAATGAAACAGGTGGGCGGGACTTACCACCACTGAGCAGCTTCATAACCAACCACAGCTCATCCTTCACCACAAAAGAGGTGTAGTACGACACAATGTTGGGATGGTGACATTGGCTCATCGCCTGGATCTCTTTCTGGAGAGAGAGAGAGAGAGAGAGAAAGAGATAGAAATGGTTACAAGCATCACTTTCCGTGTACAATAGGGTAGCCTGACCTACTTACTTCAAATCAAACACATATCAGCCCCCAAATTGAGAGACCACCTGTTATTTTAGTAGTGTAAGGAGCACAAATAAGTATATTCTCTTGTGTATAAAGTAGGACACTATATGGCACACCCTGTGTATACAAACAGGTATTCTAGAAGTCTGTGTTCTAGAATTCAACAGGCCTCATGTTTTAACCGAATAACAGAGGTGCCCTGCAATGGTGCCATTCCAGATTTGGATTAATGTTTAAACAAGTCTGGCTCAGTTGCACAGTTGGCAGAGCTACAAGTCCACTGCAGGTATTTATATACTGTAGGTGCACTGGTAGTTTTTCTTAGCCCAGGCACATTAGAAGCACTTCTTGCCACGGACCACAAACATGCACAAACCGTAAAAATAAACAACATCCATCTAATCGTGCTATAAACACCACGCCACCCTTCTTATACCACCTTACAGGCCTTTTCCACATAAGCAAGGTGTCCAAATAAATAGGTGTATATGTTACTGTCAATACTTGGCAGAAAATAGAGAGCTCTTCCCTGTTTATTTGCTGGTCTTTCCAGTTGAAGGAGCAGCCGCGCGTGAAACCCTCGCAGCTGAGGGAGATTGACAGCTGAGGTAATGTTTGTACAGCAGATATCGTCACTCTCAGCTCTTTCCAGAGTCATTTGATGTCATTCGACATTACAGAGCAATTCTGCCAGTTTTCTGTAGCCGACAGCCTCCATTTGTTACAGCAGACGCACAGCAATCAACGAGAGTCCGTTAAAATAGGAAAATGCCAAAAAAGAACGACACTCATTCACGTGAGTTTATAGCACAATGCTAAACCTTTAGAATGTTCTGTGCTGACTCGACAAATGTAAACAACAATGACAGCAATACAATGTCCAAGAATATCCCATTCAAAATAAGAAATGGAATATTCATTTATATTTGTTAAGGTTTAAAGCTGCCATCTGTAACTTCTTTAGGTTAAAATGAACAAAAATATGTTATTGAGCAAGTATATGATAGATCAGTGTTTAAAACTTACTTTACTTTATCCCGATTCCCAACTCTAAGTTTATAATAATGATTTATAATTTGAGCGGGTCCAATTCCAATTCTGGGAAATGTCAGTTTGACCTGTGGTCACATGTGTAAGTCTGTAAATTGCGTTTGTGGGCTCTGGAATGGTAAAGCATCTTTAGCTTACAGCTTGTAGCTCTACAGCAGTTGCGTAGAAAATACAAGTTACGAAAATAACTCTGGTAATGTTTCAGAGATGGCGATAAAGAAGCAAATGTTATGTATTGCAGCTTAAAACAAAGGTGATTCCAAGTATAACAATCTACTGAAAAACAAGCAAGGAGGAACAAACATTTTGCTAACATTTTTCAAGCATTTTAAGAGATCATGGACCACAAGAATCTCTTTGCATGGCGTGTGGTACAACCAGTTTTAGATGTTTAAGCACCAGAGTTGCAACTGCTTCTTTGTTCTGCGCTTCCAGTGCTAAAAAAATCAAAGCATACAGAATCCTTTACTCAACTACTCAATATTCCAGTGCTGCAGGAACTGCCAGAAATACAGAATGAGATCTGCATTCTTCAACTGTTCTAAAGTTTGGTTACTCGATATGACACATAAATGACATTGATTAGTGACCAGTCCCTGACCAATCATAAAGAGGAGTTAAATGTCCCCAAAATGCTTGTTGATCGAACAACAAACTGGTCCTTCAGAAAAAAATAATGCCTCCATATGTTTAGCATATAAAGCACATGCTGCATTATAATTGAGTCCATGCACGATTATGACATGTACCAAGAAATGCAGCCATTTTTTTTATTAAA
>JAZGTJ010013753.1:0-14695 GCA_036877575.1 Botia almorhae
GCGATGGGACCCAATCAATCCCTGAAGTCTTTTGTAAGCCCGTGAATGACATTACAAATATGCTGTGTTTTGTACTGTAGGATGACTGGAATGCAGAATACTCCACTGTTTTCCACCATCTACAAAACGCCTGAGGCGAAACAAACGCCTCGAAAATACAAACACCAAGGCAAAAGAAGCTGACCTCCAGCTGTGAACATTTGTCCTGCCTAAAATCCTTGAGATATTACAGAGGGCCGAGTATTTTTCCACTGCTGTGAAAGATCTGATTTCTGAAAGTGTCTTTACCTCAATTCAAATCAGCTTTATTTAAACAATGCTGTAACAATGGATATCACAAAGCAGTTTTTTAAGTAGGTTTATACTGCTCCTCCTGTTACCAAGCACAAGGTGACTGTGGCAAGGAAAAATTCCCTAAGAGTAAGAAAGAAAGCTTAGTAAGAACCCAAACATAAAGGGAAAACAGATCCTGTTCTGGTCTGTATGAATGAGACATCTTTTATGTGGTCACAATGACACATGGATTCTGTATATAGCTGCATGAAAAACAGCACAAATGTGTAACTGGCAGGAGACAGGAAATGACAGAGAAAGAGATAATAAGCAAGAACTATAACCTGTATGTGAAGTACACACACTGTGTAACTTTGGCACGACCAGCATTATAATAACTATAACATAATTCAAAATCTTCAGCATTGTGAGAACAAACAAATATAGGATAGGCAGATGGTGTGCGGCACTGAGCATGTGTATACATATGAATATAGTAATCCCATATACAGAAAGATATATATATATATAGAGAGAGAGAGAGTATTTAAATCAATATATGACCACCTGAAACTCAAAACTAGACTGACCTGAGATGACTTCGAAGGAAATAAATCTACCAGGCACATCCTTTCAAATTAAGAAGACTCTCTTCACTGGATATGATCCCAGCTTACAGGTTTTTAATAATGATGGTGATGACATTGTAGACAGTGACCGCATGCAGTAGGTAAGACAGTGATTGCTATTTATTTTGAATCTTGGCTGGCTGCCACGCCAACGATAAAGCAAACCAGCGTTTATGCTTGTACTCACAAAAGCCTAGTGGCATGTGATCGTAGCCTCACTAAATAATCCAACTTTAAACCTGCTATTTTTTCTTAATGAAACGTGAACCATGAAATGTTTTAACAGCTTAAGTCGGCCGTAAATGTCAGTTAATTGTAAAGTAATAACAAAAATGAACTCGCACAAAGGAAGCCCGGTGTTTTCAGGCATGATGTATGGTGTTGATTGCTTATATTAGGCAGTGACTGTGTGACTATACTCTCCTAAATGCATTTCACTAATTACCAGGTCAGAGGTCAAATCACAGGACCCTTTTGTGTCCATTCAACACTGCCAGGAGAAATCAGATCGGCTGACAATCTCACTTTGTGTGTGATGTGCTCCTTAATCTAGGGAAGAGGATGTGGGCCAAAGTTCTGCTGTTGAGTTGATAACATCAGATCTCTGAATATTCGTCATGCAGGAATGGCATTCAACCTTGCATGCATGAGTCGGAGGCACTTAGCTTGATTCAAGCACCAATTTGCCCACTTGAAAAAGGAGCAAAGGTCAAGAGGTCAGGCCATGCTGTTTGTCCTGCGTGAGGCAAGAATGAGAAAAATGTGACACGGAAAACAATACAAATAGTAATCAATTAAAAATGTCATATTTACCAAGAAATAACTTAAAAAGTACATCTATGTGGTCACAGCTTGACTAACCCTAGTTCGTTTTCTTGAATATTCTGGTTCATTCAAACAGTTCATGCCATTAAACTTTAACTTCCAAAAGTGACTTTTTCCACATAATTACCTTTTGTGATTATAAAGGTTTAAAATGTACCAGTTGTGACGATGACATCCCAAATAATGAATAAACAGGAGCAAACACACCCTTCCAAATGTCTCAGTCAGGAATCTATGCAATCTTAATGCATTAGAAGCTTGTTTACTGTGGACTCCTGCAAACCTTGTTTTTGTTTTATAACTCTGCTGATGTCTCCTAGCTTCATTACTGGCATCACCAATTAAAAGTAGTTCAAGAATCAGGGATTAAAAAATACATATAAACCAATTAGCTTGAGGTGACTCAAACTATTACTGAAAATATGAAGCACTATAAATACAATTTTTATTTCATTCCATTTGTTTTCCAGAGAGAGCTGTTGGTGGTGCCCCACAGAGAAAGTTAAGACAATTTCACTGCACAATCTTATATAATAAAAAAAGAATATCATTGCATTTAGGAACTATTTACAGGCACCATGGGAAATAAAACTACAGCTTTTCTGGGTGACTTATTAAACATCATATACTGATGTTAAGAAACAGCCTGAGCTTGTAAACAAGTATACAATACACTATTTCCAACAGATATCACACAGCTGTTACACAGACAAATGACAAAAAACAGGCTTTTTAACTGCCTAACATCTTGTATCCAATCAGACTGCACTGATATGACCCCAACAATGTCAACACGTTACTTTAATCGTGATAAACGCCTACTGACTCATCAGAACCGCAGTGAGAGCATTTAATAGCAACGGGAATAAGCCATCTGAAAATCTTCATGTTAAATTATTCCTCATACTGGCAATTCTTAAATGATACTGTAGCTTCAGAATCTCAGATTCTCGCTGTTCTTCAGTCAATGACAGCTCTTTAGCTCATAGAGAATAATAAACCAGAACAGCAGGTAGTACTATATTTAGATTAAACATTCTGGGGTTCTGTTCCAAGCACCTGAGTCTTCACACAGCAGGAATAAATGTTAATTCATAACGACATGGCCAGCATCGTGTAATCACAGGAGATTTGCTGTCATATAGAGTTATGTGCGATATTGTTGGGATAAGATGAGACTTTGTGACTGTGATTTTGTAATGATTTCCAGAAACGGAATGGTCAAAGTGCAGCTCTGGTTAAAGGTTATGTAATTAGCACACAAAGCAATGACTGGCATGAGCGCTACAGAAGAGTGGCGCCATATCACACGATTGTGGGATTTTTTTACAATCCAATGAAATGACAAGGGTTGGACCTTAATGACTTAAAAAGTGGATTTGATTACAAATAATTATGTTTCACCTTGTACCATGAGAGCCATTTGTCTTTCATTGTTGTACCATGAAGAGGGGCTGGGCCATACATGTGTATTCGCCCTCTTACAACATTAAATCTTTTCAAGACAAATATACAGTCTGTATTCTAAGATCTTATACAAATAGGACAAATAAGTTAACCCACTACATACAGCCAACAACACCACTAGCTTAGCTATGCTCTTACTCAGCAGTGACATATTCAGTTCTCTGTGAGAGAACAGGGCTCATATTGACAAAGTGCGGTGTGCTGTGATCTTCACCTTGTAGAGCGTGTTTTTTGTGTCCTTGAGGCAGGGTTCCCCTCAAACTCTTGGTGTAGAGATGATCATGCACTGCGCAGTGTAGCACAGAGGTTGACCAAAGATCTCTAATTTTACTCCTACCTGTCCTGCCATCCCCCCATCCCTCGTTCTCTTTCTTCCACAGTGGTGGTGTCCTGTTCCATGTTACCTTGGCAACACAGCGGTTATGTTTTGCTCTCCATTCACCCAGCATTCCGCTGCCCTGGAGGCCAGATGCACTCGTTTCATGTCGTTTTCATGTCCTCCACACCAAAAAAAACCCCCACCTATGGCTCCATCAAAGCCCTGTTTAATCTTCACCACGTCTAAATTGACTGCAGAAAAAGGATAATGCAAGTACAGATAATACACATACCAGACAAATACAGTAAATGGTTACCAATTGCTTCTTCTCTTTCCTTTTAGTTGGTTTACCAAAGGAATATAATTGTCCTTCTCTGTAAGCCTCAAATTGCAGTGCGAAGACACCCAAACCCTGCTCTCGGTGGGGGTTGAGGACATTTCTCTAATTGAGGAGCCAGGTTACTATGGCAACATATTGAACTGCTGCATAGGGTAACACCTTACTGCTGCTTGGGTGCACCTAGCTGAAGTGACATCAGTGATTTCTGAGCCTCTAGTCTAAATCCAGCTGAAATCTCTGGAGAACACAGACTAAAGCTTTAAGCTTTATTCTTAAGCACAACTCAACTGCTTTAATGCATGTAATTCAACATTATACAAGAGGAAGTCTGTCAGCAACAGTCTGTGCTTTTAGACAGAGGGTCTCAAGTCTCAAATTCAACTTGAGGAAGCAAAAAGCCTCAACATTTCCTTATAACTAGACATTGCTAGTTATATTGGTTATATTGCTAGTTATATCACTAGTTATATTGCTAGTGATAGTTTATCTTCTCTCAGGTAAGTGGAGAGGTGTTATTTATCATAACGCTGACAGAACAGGTATGCTGGTGTGACTAACTAACACAATCATAGTGTTTATTCTGCGCACACGTCTTGTCTGTCTCACAAGGGTCAAACACGGTTACATAGAAGCCTATGTTTATTTAAAAGGAATCTTATCAAATATACATCCTAAAGAAAACAAAAACAAACAGGAAACAGCTCAGCATCCTTGAGACAGACGCCTTGGTTGTTCCTTTGGCCCACTTCAATGACAGAGACTAATAGTGTTTGTAATTGAGCATGAATATTCCAGAATTCCCCCATAGAGAAGCTGTGATCCATGTCACTGCATCCCTTGCCAGGAGAGCAATGGGGACACAGAGCTCTATTACAAACTCCTGCATCTTGCCAATGCCACATGTGAATGAATAAGCCATTACACTCATTCTGCACTAAACTAACAGGCAAGGACAGTTACAAAAGAACACACACCCTGGGGATGATCATTTGCTTACATGTGCATGTGCACCATTATTTAAATCATTTACATAACCTCATCCAGGCTAATTACTGTACATGCGCTCACTACAACAGCAAAACGGAGCAGAATACAGTAACGCAGCGCTAAACTTAATCAAGCATAAACAATATTGTTGATCAGATCTTTAGTCAATGAACGATAAATCCAAATGGCAATAAATACCCACAGCAGAACCAACAACAGATTTTCAAACACCTTTTCTCAATAATTCATACATGCTGCAGAAGGGAATCCTCAACTGTGGGTGAGACTCTTTCTTTATTTAATGGAATAAATCATTCAGAGTTTCACAGCTTGCAGCACTGAGAGGAAGAGAGGACACATGCATTACTTTAATCTTCACACTTCTCACTGCTGCACCTCTGCCCTCACAAGCATCAGCTGTGTCTGTTTTAGTGAACTGTTGAATATTTAGCAGGCAGCTTCATTAGACGCCTTTGTTAAGCTACGGCGAGAAAAATATCCCAAGATGATATTTATATTAAGATTGTACAAGGTGACACTACAGGTACAGCAAGTGATATAAAATATACAAAAAATAAATACCAGTATTTCTAAACAGACAGACAGACAGAAAAACAAATAGAAAGACTGACAGAAACAGACAGACAGATAGACAAAGACAGACAGACTGATATAGAGTGGCATCAACAGCATCCAAAAGACTCTTATCATTATCAATATGAGGAAACACTAAACAGTATTAGCTCCTGCTAGTTTACCATTTCTCAATGTCAGGAAAGCAGGAGATCTGCTGCTCTCATCCTTCCGACCGCGGTCACAGGCCAGCTGCAGCTGCTGATTTAATGATGTTGTGAAAGCATTCATTAATATCTGTGCAGGATGTGTTTCAATGCGACTTGGCCAGCCTAATATCACTAATTAGATGTGTGTCATAATGACTTGAAAACATTTGATCAGCACCCTAGTTTCGGAGGAATAGCATTATTTAAATGAGACCATCTCGGTAGCATCAATATGTCTCTCTGTCTATCTCACATCATCATGTGCTCCTCACCTCCAGGTCTGAATGCAGAGACGTGGGTGCGGGCATTTACATTACATTACATTTATGCATCTGGCAGTCCCCTGGGAATCGAACCCACAACCTTTGTGTTGCTAACACAATGCTCTTCCAACTGAGCTACAGGAACACATAGCAGAAGGCAGACGATTACACAACACGGGCCACTTGGACACATTAGTGACTGTGTCACTCCAGCAAGTGGATGGGAGCAGCTCTGATTCACACAAACATGCACATGTATTTTGTGCAGTCGAACATCTGAGCTTCCCACTAAGAAACACAGCTGTAAGGAGGGTCCAGTTTCCCTTACTGTAATGGGCGGCTCCAGCTGAGGATATGACATCACAGACAGCTTCCTTTACAGATATTAAGATGACACATCTGACTGGTCCGGAGGATCAATGGTGCTGCCATCTCCAATAGTTTAACATTATGGGTTTATGGTTTATATAATATAGCTAATTAAGGTCTTATAATCTACTGCAGGATAAAACTGTATAAGTGTGATACAATAAGATACAGTAAAAAGTATATATAGAATGTAATTAAAACAAGCATTTTGCAGATATTAAGTCAAATTTACTAAGCAAAGAGAAAGTTTCTTGATGTCAGACTAAAAATAATTTTAGTAAAAATAAATCGGAAGAAGTAACCACGTCACATGGTTAAACTGGATCAAATATCAAATATTGTCTCTGTTTTATTCGTCATGTTTTGGCTGATACCATTATGTGAAAAAAAATATTATGGATGTTTTTTGATTGCTAGATTAGTTAATTAATTGTTCAGACCATAAATATTTACCCATAAAATTTAGATAAGCATAATTCGATTCCATTTAATGTTTTCATAGGCGAATCATGATCTTTTCAAGTTACAATTAGTAATAGTCGCTAAGGAGTCATCTGCATGTTTTTTTTATATCTATGGCTTCCACACTTATCTAATTAAAAATAAGATCGGATAAAAAAATATTTTGTTCTATTTTATAAACTTAAATTAAACTACATGAACTTGTTCTCATTAACTTGGCAAGATTCCCATGAGAGAGACATTCCAAAGACCTTCAGCTCTTTCATAGTTAAGGTTCACTTGGCAACCAAGCAGTAAAACGCATGCCACTTTGCATTGGTGCAAGAACTTGTGCCAGGACCTAATAATACACTGCCGGAGACTGAACGTGGCAGCCGTGCAAGACATCCCTGTGATTTCCTTTCTCTGAACTCTCTCTAAACTTAGTACAGTATGAAATGCAATGACAATCTGAGTGTTGCCTGGCCTGCTCCATGCCACATGGACCCCTGCAAGACAAAAGGATTTGGAACAACTGTTCGCATTCCAGGACCATTGTGTGGAAAGCATGTCAGTGTGACGATGGTTCAAATACCTAAATGTCTGCTTTTATGAGCTTAAACCACAGATTCCTCTTGTGCCAGAAGTTATGCAGTGAGTCTGAAGATCCAACAGACGTAACAAGACCCGATCTTGTAATTGGCCTATCACACTTTCCAAGTGAAATGCTTCAGAGTTTAAAATGAATTGAGAAGCAATGAAATCTGTATCCGTCTGCAATGGAAAACAGCCAAACATAAATACTCAATTTGATTATATGAAATAAAATACAGGATTATAACCAAATTGCCTACGAAAATACCTACCACAGAAGCTGATCAAGGTCATCCATTGTAAACAAAACCATACGAACTAACTCTTTCGATTCGGCAATCCTGTTTGAATTTACTTAAGCTTCAGGAACAAAGTATTTTGTAGACATCACCTCCATTCAGCTACTTGTTATTTGAATTAGTTCCCAGAGGAAATACGAGCTGGTGATTCCAGTTTCCGCAGAAAAACGCATATCTTTGACCACAAATGCCTGATGAGGAAATAAACAGTGTACCATTTCCTGCTGCGGAGGCTTCAATGTGGATACATGCATATGTAATTCAGACCTTCTTTAACCTGTCAGTTTCCCCCATGATCAACTACTGTATATAAAATACAACTCACTGATGAATTTCTAACACAATCTGGAAGGTGAAAATGTACTTTTCCGAAACCCAAACTACCTATTGAGTTCAGAGAGTTTACCAGTTCATTTAGAGGGTAGATAGTACAACGGTTTCTCTTCGTTTTGTGAAACCACCGAGACAAAATTTGCACGCTGCCCTGCCTCTTACATTATCTTTCATTTTCTGAAAACAACTCCACAAAAATTACAACGACCTCTTTCTGCGGTTATAAAACACAGTCATTGGGTTTGGGGCTGTAACAAATCAGTCTGACGAAAAGACTGGAAAGGGGTCTGTAGGTTAGAAAGACGAGGACGAAGCTCATTAGAGGAATGATCTCAAAACAATAACATTGTTTTGTGCAGGCAGACAACAGCACACATTGTTTAACAGAGGCAACCTATGTGTATTGCGTCCCACAAAAAAGCCACAGAACAAACAGTTGATACAAAAGAGATCAGACCAGATTTAGAAGTACTACAGCCACAGGCCTTAATAGATGCTGGTTATTGGGTTTTTCCCCCAGATTGTCTTGTGTGGTTAAATTTTATCAGTATGTGCATTTGTCTAGGAATTTAACCCATGACTTTATTATTGTGAGTGCCATCTTCTCCCCGTTGAGCCAAAGAAAACTTTAATCATTTGTTTCCTCTTGACAGAAGATTGTACAGAAGACATTGGAACACAGAGGTGTGAAGCAACAGCTGCAGAGGGCTAAGGCTAGTGACTTCGCTTTACACAGTATACAGAGATGTCACGGCTAAGTCTTCATGTGAACATGAACCAGAAGTCTCTTCTCCGCAGGGTTAAAAGACAACTGCCATGATATTATTAGCTCTCCATTTAATTCCTGATTTGTGGTTTACTGCAATCACTAGACAAAAGATCTCAGAACAGATTTGTTTTTGATGGACAAGACTTAACATGTTTGGATTAAACATGTTAAACAGGGATAAAGTCTTTTACTGGAAGACTTGCGCAGTTGATTTTTCAGAATAAGAATATGACAAATCCCTGTTTATGATTTGTTTTAAGCAGAACACAATCTTCACGGCGTACCCGCACCACGGGTCCAACATTGCCTTCGTGCAGGTTCCACATCCATGCACGGTTGCTTTCAATGAAATCTGAATGCCTTTTCTGCTCTAAATGCAGCTTTCAGTCTCAAGTAATTACGAGCTTAAAGGGACAGTTCACCTAAAAATAAAAATCACAACAACAAACAAACCAAATGGCTTTGGAAGAGTTGGAAAATATGAAACAAGTTTAATTTATTTGTTTTTCGGAGGTTGACAGCCCCTGTCCCCATTGACTTTCAATGTAAAAAACAGCATCTTGGGCATGTCTTTTTTACCTAAATGCTTTGTAACAGTTGAGTAAATGATAACCTTTTAATCTCATTTCAACTCGACATTTCATACTAAAGTACAAATCCCTGCATGTTTTTCCCATTTGATTTGTTGAGTGATTGATTGCATGTAACTTATGACGATGCATTTGCACTCAGCGCTACTAAACGATCCATGGAACAGGTTTGTTTAGTAGGCCATGTGTTACATCCAAATTGTATTTGTATTACAAACTGTTTTTGCAGCTGGCAATGAGCGTGTGCCTTAATGAGACGGAGTGTACAGATGTGCAATGCTTTCTCCTGGGGATATAGAGGAGCAAGTCCCGCAGTACTGGGTGTGTGGAGCTACTGCTCTTGTAAAACACAAACAACATGCGAGGAATCAGCCAAACCCATCTGAGTGAGAGTCTCTCCTTGTTCCCCACCCTGTTTAAGTCAATGGGTATGATTCACATCCAGCACATTCAAAAACACATGGTTCTCCTTATGTAGGCGCAAAAACAGTGAGCTATTTCATGTACGTGTCTGTTCAAAAGGATCACTGCATTTTTAAGACAGATGACTTATGAGTGGTCAAGAAAAGGGGAAAAAAATGGAAGATTATACTACAAAGGGAAGATTTCAGTAACCGCATAACTTTCATGTCATTTCTGCTGCCCACAGTGGAACAAAGATGAGAACTGATATGAACTCGGTAACCAAAATGTATTTAAAAAATACTGAACCAAAGACTCAGACTGCCACCATTAAAGATTTTTTCAGACCCCTAATGATTTATAAGTATCAGGTGTCATTTTTAAATAATCTTCAGAAAAAAAGAGATAGTTTACCATGCTTTGATGACACCACATCAAGCACTAAGGTTAGGATGACATGCCCATACAATGATTAACTGTGCCCTAAAGACCCATCAGAAATCTTCAATCACCTAAATATTCAGCTGTATGACCCCATAAAGGTCAAAGTTACAACCACTGTGTTCCCGCTAAGCTACATACACAGTTGCTTTTGAAATAAAGGTATAAGATTCAGCTTGATTCTGTTTATCACGATTCTGCCTTGATTCTACATTGCAACACACCTGAAAAACATTTTATTTGATATCGAAAAGCATTCAACATTTCGCTTTGCTTACCAGAAAAGGTTTCAGATCAAAACCAGATCACAATCAGAGCACATGAATGACAGAGGCAAACCTGTGACAAAAGCCCACAGACCAAAATGTGTAACGCAATAACCAAGTTCAAGCTCGGGTTAGATTTCACACAGCATTTTCTGCCTGGTTTGATCCAAAGGGTACGAGGGAACGTCCTTTCATGTTCAAAGAGATTTTCAAGGGAATAGCACTTAGACATGAATAAGTGGACTAATGTCAGTATTGAATTACTACCACTGAATGCTTAAATACTTCAGTGCTTTGGTGCTAAAATGAATTACCCTCATCTAAAACATAACCTTCACACTCACTTGTATTTATTAGATTCATTTTAGTTACACCTGTTCTGTAGAATGAATAAGTATTAACTAATTAACATTTAAAAAAGGTTTAAGCTTATTATTTAAAGGCTATAATAAAAATATATTTATTGTATTTATGTTATAAATATACCAGTGGAACTATAGTATAATATAAATAGTTAGTTTTGGGCACCTAACTCCAAGCTTAACCTCTACTTAACAATTGTCTTTGTATTCCAAGGAAGACAGGATATTGGTCAGGTTTGGAATGGCGCGGAGGTGACTAAATGATGACAGAATTTGTATTTAAACCCTGAAAGTTTAGCCTTGGGTAAAATAATGGAATCCTCCCGAACAAGTTTCACCAGAATGACGTTTTGGTGGAAAGTCACGAGTCACTTTGGTGCAGGAAGTCACCAGAGTGACGTTATGAGACTCAGCACATCCACATCCTCTTGGAATGATGCTGTGGATTCCACACAGCTGATTTAAAACAGGCTCAAATGAAGGAGGTGGAAAAAGATACAGTTTCTCACCCTCTTTATCTGTGGCCAAAGATCAATGACGCCCACAATAAAGCAAAGGCCAGAGTAAGTAACTGTCAGGTCATCTGCGGAGTCACTGGGTCATTTAGCTAATCAAAAGCGACTTTTTCCGGCCTTTGGTGAGTCAGTCCAGGATGTGATGCTGGGGACAGCGTTCCTTTCTCAGGGAAGCAAAACTCGGAGGGCCTTATATAAGACTCCGTTTATGCAAACGCAAAAGCTGGAGAAAAATAAAGGACTCAAACTGCCCACGCAAGACTTGAGTATACAACACTTCTCCTAGAAGCCCCACCCCAGAGAAAACACTCATAGTATAAAGCATGAATTCAATCACAACAGCGGCTTAGCAAGTTCTCTGGGTCTGGCAGCACAGTGACTCACTGAAAAATCAGGGCATGTTTACGTCAGACAAAAGCATCCTTTAACTCAGTTCTACTAGTTTATTGTTGGTAATCTATTGCCGATTTGTCACGCAACCCCCCCGATAGAGGATTAAAGGCAGGTCTCTACTTGAGCACTGGTTTTATCCCATGAACTTGAGCAATCCTGCCCTCTCATAGGAAGTGTGTGAGCAGGGTCCTTTCCCAAGCACCTGTCCTCCTGCAAAGGATTAGCTGTGGCCCACTCATGCATTCATCCTCAAAATCCCCCCAAAATCTAAACAGTCATCTGTTTTTATAACAGTGTGCCCATAAAGTTTAATTCTTGGCCTTTTTATTAGATAAATCTGATCATTTCATCCACAAACATTTTAATAGCCAAGTAACAAATAAGAGCTATAATTTATGCTGGCGGCCAATAAGCAAAGAAATATAAGTAAATAACGGGTTACTTTAAATTAGCATTCAAGACCACTTCTAACTTTTAATATTAATAATAATTGTGCTCAGAGATTTTTGCTCCATCTGCAATAGTTTGGTGAAAGGTTTCACTGAGCCATAGCATGACATTGATCCTTTTAAAGCAGAAGGAAACTTTAAAGCCTACTTTAAGAGTTAAGTAAGATTTGCACACAGATTAGGAGGGATCTTTGGCATCTAATCTTCACTGGTTTGCTATCACTCAATGAGCAATGCTGTAAACTGTAGTCACGTGTGGTGCAAGGTCTTAAAAGTCCATTTGCCCCATTTATTTAATTCATTAAACTCATCACCAAAACTCGAAACACTTTCGAAACACTTCTAGGTAACGTTCATTGTAATACAACACCAAAAGAACTATGTACTTTGTTATGGAGAGGGTATTACATATTAGCACTAATTATGAGGTGTAATATAGACTTAAAGCTGCTCAATCGCGATCTGAAACTGACAACTTCCTTCTAAATGACAACAAAACAGATTCTGGAAACAAGTTCTTATGGTGTTTTGACATCAACGTTAATTAAGGACCATTAAACAGCAGGTGTTTCTTCAAGCAGATAAATCGCTCAGAAGCCATGAGCACCATTTTTTACCCAATCACTGTTCTTGGCACACTTTATTGTTGATATTTCGTGTATATGAACTTTAGAAGTTCTCCAAAGCTGTCACAACACAGAGCCACACGGTTGAAAGCACATGAAACAGATGCAAACCCTAAAACAAAAGCAGGGTGAAATCTAAACCTTCTAAATGACAGCACGTTTAAATTACTGAGCAGAGAAGTGCGTACTTTCTCCTACACACTTCTCACGGACTGGCTGGTACAGGCACACTGCAGGAACAGCATTCATCTCCACTTCATGGTGGATCAGCTATGGAGGGTGTAAAAATAGACACAGGGGAGCTGTCGCTTATGCAGGTGGTCGAATCTCACAGATAGCGCGCATAAACACACATATGTGCAGAGCCCACTTTATAAGCTTCTCTTCAGCACTCTGTTAGACTCTGGGCTCTGATTGGACGAGAGAGCTGGAAAAGGACTAGTATTTATTAGTACATTATCGGCGTGGTCACATTGCTGAGGAGCATTCTCACGCAAGGCCTCCGTGGACCTGATAGAAATGTTGTCTTAAGTAATGGCAAGAAATCAATCAGCCAAATCCATCTGACAAGGTTAAACATCAGCATTATTTTTCTATCTGGGTGCAAACGGCAAAATAAAAATAATAATTAGAAGTGTGAGGTTAGGAACGCAGTAAAAGATCCTCTGTTATGAATTTTAGGAGTCATGGAAGTGTGTAGCACACTATGAACAAATAGTACTACATTACATTTATGCATTTTGCCGACATTTTTATTAGTATACATTTATTTTAATTAGTATGCATGTTCAGTGGAACTCAAACCCACAATCTTTGTGCTGCTAACGCAATACTCTACCAGTTAAGCATGGTACGAACACAATACTATATGCTATCTGCCCCTAGCCGGTTTTTACATTTTCTTGCCACTGCAAACCATAAAGTGTTAAAACTAGATTCAACCCTGTTGCACTGACGAGGTACCTGTAAAGCCTTTTTCACTGTTTGCTCAGTGTCTTATACAAACATACCACATACATCAGCACAGTCCCCACTCGAATCCATTGCTGAACCTCAGATGCTGAAGTCTGAATCAGAGCTCTTATTTTATTTGCTGGCTATTGGTCTTGGTCAGCAGGGTTGACTGCTGGACACACAAACACAAAGCACACAGGATTCTGTTCTGTCTGTTCTGATTACAGTCATGCCCAAGGAAGATAGAGAAGATGAAGTGATCGTATAATTGACATTTCATTGGGACATTTTTTGCCATTAAAGAACATCTTAATGGAACCGAATCATTGTACAAAGTTGTAGAACTAGCATGCTTCACTGCTCTTACCGTAATAAGGGGACTAGATCTATAAAATTACAAAAATATTTTGTGCAAAATACAAGGTAAACTTTATTATCACACTTGTACCTAGACTTGTAGATTTTGACTTGCACGTCAGGTCAAAAACAAGCAAAAATTCAGACATACACTTGCTATACAAGTCTATGAGGCAAGCATTACACATAACCGTGAATGCATTTGCTTTTACAAAGTGTGGTACGAGTCAATATTATTTTGACACTGCTGTCTTCAGGAGACCAACGGGGTCATTAAAAGCCTTCCTGGACTTTTCTTAAACTTAAAAATTTGGGCCACACCAAATCTGAACATTTGGTTGCATCCTTAGCATCTAGCATGAATAGTTGTTTATCTGTATTCTCTATGTACTTATATTTACCCATAAATGTCTATATCAATTCACTTAATTTCAATCTTTTCTAGGTCGACTCCTCTGTGGCATTTAATCCATCTAATATTCCATGACCAAGTTTACATCTGCGGCTGCAGGACTTGGACATCTTGGATGTCTCTGTAGCAAGCAGCCACTCCTGTCATCAAAGCAACAGCTGTCAGTGAGCACAACTCACTCGAGACGCAAGAAAGAGCGAAGTCGCATGTCTGTCCTGCTGCCACACACACACACACA
>JAZGTJ010013755.1:0-14693 GCA_036877575.1 Botia almorhae
TACTCTATACAAACAGTCTGAATGAAAAAACTACAATAAACATACAGGAACGCTACAGGAGTGCCAATATAGAATAAAGATCCTCCAATAAGGGTGAGGCAAACCCGCAGTTACTCGCATGAAAGTAATCAAATAACAGCAGCATTACTGTAATAGGAAGCTGGTATTGCCTTCGCTGCTCATACTGCAGGAGAATGAACGCTTCCTCTGCTCTTCCAGTAAGTGCTGAGTGCAGCTGATGAGTAATGAGGCAAGACCCATTAACCACAGAGAGAGACGTCTGCGCATACAGACTGAATGGCAGCTGAAGGTAAGCATCTCCGGTGTAGCTGCTTACAAAATCTACAGCGCACGCACGCTGTCTCTCTTACACATACACACTCACCTTCACAGGCATGGTCCCGGTCTTCTCAGGGCGAGTGGATCCTTGCAGACTCATGGCTTTGTCTTTGCGTCTGCGTCTGCTCAGGTCCCTCTGCTCCTTCTGTCTGTTCTGGACCTCCATCAGAGCCGTGATGAAGGTGTTCTTCACCTCCTTCTCGAATTCCAGCTCATCCCTCCGAGCCAGCTGGGTCACCAGTTCCTCTGAATACGCTTGTATCGCCGTCTCCATCCGACACAAGATGTCCAGCAGCGCCGAACTCGGCATCAGCCTCAGACCTAAGTTACAGAACAAAAACATTCAGTTTAAAAAGCTGCAGATGACTACAGCAACATTTAAAGTTTGTTCTCCATACAAGCTCATTGAGAAACGATTGAGATTTTAAAGAGATCTCATTTATGTTTTTTTTCACGTTTCCAAGTATTTTTGTTTGTTTTTGCTGTCTTACACAGAATAACATCTTTGATTTCAAACACATGATCTGTTTCATCTGTTCGTGGGCTGAAGAAAAGCTGAGACAACATATTTTAAAATAGAAACCTTCTATAAACCCAATTGGATCTCTTGCTCTATTCCTGGAGAGACAGAGCATGCCCAGATCCGATCTGCCCGTTTTCATGACCTTCATCTGGCAGTATCGATTGTGAGATGTTTACCTCTTTAAATAAAACTTAGGGACTGTGTTAAAATGACGAGTGCTTGTAGTCTAACCTTAAAAATAAACATAAACCCATCCCTTATGTTTATTCTATCCTCTGCTGTTATGTATAGTATATACCCCAACCACTATTAAAGCTATATGCACCTTCATAAGAGCAGTTGTTATTGGAGGCTTGAGACAGCATGTGGATCTCCTCCAGGAGGGAGGGGCTGCTTTTAGAGGACGAGAGCCCGGTATCTTCTTCCTCCTCTTCCTCAGTTTCTTCAGGATCTGGAGAGTTTTCCATCATCTCTACAATCTCTTCAATCACCTAGTGATGCAAGAATGGATGTTTAACACATAACCAATGTGTTTATAATCAATATTTCAGTGCAGTCTTTCTTAAAACAAATTCTTTCTTAAAACTTTTAATCAACTTTCATGTTCTCATTTAAAGCCAAGTTGTGCTTTTCATTATCACCATCAAAACCATATGAATGTTTGGAAGGTTCACCTGGTCAGCTGTAATAAGAGGCTCTTCACTCAGACAGTTGCCATTTTCATTCTTCTCGTTCATCTCATCCTCTTCTTTTTCATGTATCTAAAAAATCATAATGAAAAAAAATCACGAATTCAACATGTTTGAAAGAATCAGTAGCATCACATGTCTGCAAGAATCAACATCTTGAGAAGCTTCATAACGTGTCTGCAGGAATCAACATCTTGAGAAGCTTCATAACATGTCTGCAGGAATCAACATCTTGAGAAGCTTCATAACGTGTCTGCAGGAATCAACATCTTGAGAAGCTTCATAACATGTTTTAAAGAGACAGCAGCATCAATATAACATATAACAAGACAAGATTAATGGCTTCATTTCCATTATACTTATTGTATATACTATTATACACTCGCAGTGCATTGAGGAGAGTGTTTTCAAATGTTAGCAAAGCCCTTATGCTCGACAGATGTTGCAGCCAGCAGTGTTGTACAAGAAAATCTACTGCGCTTTACTTCAAAAACTGATTCCAAAATGGCTACAGTTACAAGCATACTAGAGCTTGATCAATACATATTTACAAATAAAACGTGACTGTCATCTCACATGATGTCATGATAATAAAATATGGACAAAGAATATGAACAGACCAACACCAGTCATTATCATAAAATACAGAAACTGTGTCTGTCAGTTAGTGGAATGAAATGTTTATAATTTTAGAGCTTCTGGGGGATTTTTTTAGTTTTATGATCCATGTCTAGACTAAGTGTATTTGGTGCAAAGCTTGTGACAGTGCTCTGGCTAAATGCCAGGGAAAGCAGATCAGATTGGGTGACTTGGCAGTGAGTTACTTTGGCGTACTTGCAGTTTATTTGGCATAAAGCACCGCACCCTAAACCTAGAGGGCAAAGCAGCCTGGACTTCCACATAATGCTGCAGTCATTAGCTCCCAGCAAACTGAAGCTTTATAAGATAACTGTGTAACCTAATTATTCTGCTGCCTATTAAAATTACATAGCTTAAAAGTTTTAAAGGAAACATATGTTTAGGATACGTGCTGGTAAAAATGGATTCTATTCTATTCTGTTGTGTTTAGTAAGCAAAATCTGCATGTTATTGTACAATATCAACACAAACAGCACATATAGTCATGTCTTACAGTATATACCACTAAACTATACATTCAGGAAATACAGTTTAATGTTAATGTGTTTAGTTGAAAGGTATTAAAGGGATGTTTACCTCTTGATCTGAGAGATTGCCATTCAGTGTTTCTGAGGTGGGGTCGTCCCAGCTGGACACAGAGGAGGGCATGTAGTTGTCAGTCAAAGCATCCCACACACTACAAAAACACACACACGGACATTTATATACACAGCGTTTCAGACAACGCATACAACGGTGAACGTGTAGCAAATGAGACACTCGTTCTTAGAATCATGAATAATGTATATTTTAACGAGGAATTTACCAGGAACTCATTACATTTCACAAGAATTACACTAATACTTTTGGTTTATATCCAAATTAATTTTGCTTATAAATTTGCTTTTTATTGTTAAGCACAGAAGACAGACATAACAAAAAATAAAATAAAGATAAGTGAAGTCTATATAAAAAACAGACAAAAATACACAACTGTCAAATTAACATATTTACATATAATTAGCAGAAGAAACAGAAGTGCTGACTATTTTAAATTATAATGTGTTAACATGTGTATCCTTGGAGACAGCGTGCAGCTCCTCAGCATTCATTAGCACAACGGCGCACAAATACATACAACATGTCAACATGTTACATCGAGTGTAAGATTCTCACTTAAGTAGCTACTTGTCATGTTTATATAATGAGGTAGTGTAAAAGCTCTCTTCTTGTTTCTTTCTCTTTTCTTTTGTTCTCTTTTCTATCTGTTCATCTGCATACTGAAATGACTCTCTCCGCACTCTGCCTGCGCTTCTGTCCAGCTATCCGGGGAACAAGTGTCCATTCACCAGCGTCCTGAACGCAAAGAGCACACAGACACAAGCTCGCCCGCCTCCATTCCAGCACACAACAATAGCAAACTGGTACAGACTCTTTGTCTACCCTTATTTCACTGTCTGATGGTGTCTGATTCGTGTTCTGAAGAATTCCAGAATCAGCACAGCTGATGCTCTAAAACCAACTGCGACCAGAATACTGAGAATTACAGCAGGTTTGAATTCATTCTAGCACAGGGACAGATTTGTGTCTGAACTGAAGCCAGGAACAAAAGCCACGGGCGATGAGAACACATCACAGCGGAAGACACAGAAAACAACATGCTAACAAATCATAAATCAGCTTCATATTTACAGCAGAATCAAAAGTGTCTAATAAGCAGAGTATATAAATACTACAAATTTCAATGATTTTCTCAAACAAACGCTGCAAACTGTTGATCTGACATTTCAAGCAAATGTATCATAGTGAATAAGTCATGTTTTATGAAATTTAATGTAAATGAATGTTAAAAAATGTTGTAAATGAATGAAAGTAAATTAATATTTTGATATAAATCAAATAAATCAATATTTTCTGGAATGATCTCAGTCAGTGATGTACATTTTACTGTTTAAATCAACAAGAACATGCGCTATTTTTAGACCGAGGTTTTTTTTATCTTGTTTTGAGAGAGGCCTTTGTGACAGGCTTGTCAGCACAGACACATTAGGACAAACAAAAGCACTGAGGCGTATAAAAATGTGCTGAATAATTCACGGCTGAACCGTGGACACATGCACACTGAGAGCCACTAGTGATGAACAAAGGGCATTTTTGTGCAGTTTGATTGGCAGGCAGGTATATATATATATATATATTTGTGTGTGTGTGTGTATATATATATATGTATATATATATATATATATATATATGGATGTATAGAGGATGTCAGATTGGAACTTCCAGTGTGGAACAGAAAACGTTTTAGCTTACTCTTCATCCTGAAGCCGTTCCTCATCTTCCTCAGTGTGTGATTGGTTGCGTACAGGTGCCAGACCCTCTGTTTTAGTGTTGTAGTTGTGGAAGCACACGTTCAGCTTCTCGTCAAATTCATTGACCAGGTCCTCCATGGACTTGAAGCTCATCATCTCAGAGAAGTTCTCCAGCTCAGAGAAGTCCTCTCGGCACAGTGGGGCCAGAGGAGCGGTTTTGTGAGGTCGGTAGGGAGGCTCTGTGTCCAGTTCCTCCATCTTGCAGGGCCGCAGATCCTCAAACTCCTCGTCCAGGCACACCAGAGGGGCCTCCATTTTGATGCCCTCCTGTTCACACAGTCACGTGAAGGTTGATGCTCTAACAATCCTGATTAGGAAAAATATGAGATTATCCATCATATCACCACAATCAAAATCTGAATGTGACATCATCTGTATAGACAGTAAATGCACACTGGATGGTTTTTCTTATATATAACTTTAAAAAAACAAATATAACTATTTTAAACTTAAGTTATATAATTGGACTGTTTGAAGTCAGAAGAATAATCTAATAATATTCTAATATAAAGAAGAATTTAATATTAGCAATATTTTATCAGTATTCTTCCATACAAAAAAAATTAAACATATTCACATAATTTACTTAAACCTTTATTGAGGCATCACAAATGATGTAGATGCGATAAGTATGATTATGAAAAAACAGCTTTTTATAATGTCTCATTAAAATAATTCCTTTATCTTTCGCTAACTGGCCAGGGATTATGACTGCTCCACTTCATTTAGTTCAAACAGAGGGAAAGTAATTGGCTTTAATTTGTGTTGTGGTTGATTCTGCTGAGTCATGGGGATTTTTCCCAATGAATTCTGGGACTTCAGGGCTGCTGAAGTGAAACAGCAATTACAAAACCCACCACTCATACAAATTCATGTTCTTGTTCAATGTTTAGCCACTCATTAGTAGTAATTCATGCATTTTTCTCCAGCCTGTGAGTCGACAGTTTCCATGAATGAGACATAAAGACTTTATCAGGCTTAATGTCAAGCTAAAAGACTGCAGGATAAAAAGGCCATTTAAAACAGGCTTGCATAAGCTTTAACTCAGTACATTACATTACTCAGCAAAGTGCCATATCACTAATGCACTAAAACTCTAGTACCTCAATCTAGTGTGTGTGTTTGCCTGTGTGTGTCTGTTTGCACAATTAAAATTAAGGTAACAATTTGTTCTCTTCCTAGTTTTGTTATTACGCTTGGCTGTTTTTATCAGCCCCATATTTCTGTGCATGTGGCCAAATCCAGTTTAAAAAAAAACTTTAACATCAAAAACCGATGACCAAAACACAAAGATAATTTAATGTTAGAGTGATAAACTGCTGGTCCTTATTCACACTTCCTGAGGAAAGGGGATGAATGCTGTAGATAGGAGTGTAAATAGCATATTGACCTCAGATCAATCAATAAAACACAAACTGTGGCAATGGAACAAAACACTTTTGGTATTGAACAACAGTTCCGCTTTGAATGACGTCATCTAAATCACATCACATTATTTATCAGAAGACTGATGAATGACCCAAGAATTTCTCAAATACTCCACTTGAAGGATGAAATCCAATTAAACGAAGACAGAATGAATTTAATGGTTCTTGCAGCAGGTGTGACCTATATTGTGCAATACGAGTATGAACACGTCCATGTCACAAGATAAGATGAATGTAATGAGCCCTGATGGCAGGAAATATGGCGGATCTCATAAAGCACGTCAGAGATAAAATAAAACATCACACATAAGTTCTGCCTGAATGATTCCTAATCATGCATTCAAACCACATATACCACATACATTTAATTTGATCTCAATTGAACAGTTCTTGCGATATTTATTTAATAATATTTTAATATAATATATTTATCCTGACTTAAATATTTATCATGTCTAATTCTACAGATCTTCTACCAAACGGAGGATGAATTACATGAAATGAGATGCAGAATGGATGGAGATCAAGGTTATCCCACTTCCCATAGGGAATAATGGGAAAACAATGGGGGATGGAAGCGGTGTGTGGAGGGAAGACAGTCAGGAACAAATTACCTGCGGAAGAATCTCTCCTTGTGTATCTGGGTAGAACGAGCCCCTCCTATTCCGATCAGTTCAGATCAGAGTGAAACCACCATCTGAAAATCCTGATTACAATGAAACACCACCAGACAGAATTCCCATCACACTCACATTAAGCATGCGCTCCGAGTCGCGATGGCTGTGATCTGGTACACTGTGTCTTGTCTTAGCCAGTTGAGACTGTGTTGTGTTCTGATCTTTGGGCAGCAGCCGTCCTCTCCTCCTCCACGGAGCCTGCGCATTGCTACGGCAACTGACGGAATCATCCAGCCCCTCCCCCTTCTGCTTATCTCCTCATGCACCTCGCTCTCTCCTTTTGTCTCCGCCCCCTAACCCTCCCTCTTCTGATCTCCTCATCCACCATAAGTCAAATCTCTCCATATTCATGAGGAAGGGAAAACAGCACTGAGAGGTGATAGAGAAAAGCTGTGGTAGGGCTTTATTCACACCTTGCTGTCTCCTGTTATTGGCCCCATCAGGGGCATCTTGGCAGGATGCCCGTGGCCCCCCTCATTACCCCCGAAAGCATGCTCATGGGATTTTCCATGCGGAAACCGTGCTTACAGCTTTCTGCATCGGGTCCTTACTGTCAATCATTGCAAATGAAACTGGGGCAACAAATGTGCCAAGCTATATGCCATGTAAAATTGCTGGCAGATCGTCATGGCAACTGCATGGATGCTTGGTTATATTAATTCTATAACCTACAGCATAGAGATCATACAGCTGGGTCCAAATGACCACTGATGAAAAATGCTTCTGTTTTGTATTTTTGCACAATTTGTTTCATAATGAAAATATTATATATATATAACATTTCCTGAACAATATCATATTGTTTCCAGCAAGCTTTGCCTCAAGCTTTGGCTTCGCATAATCCATCCAGTGAATCAAAACGCATAATAAGACAAGGAGCATGGCTTATATGAACTGATGGGGCATAAAGTGCACTGACCGCTTAGTTTGGTCATAATATTGCTGTGCGTAACACAAACACGCACCTTTCTTTGGGCAATGCCACTGTCCCTGCCGGTCTTAATCTTTCACAGGTTTTAATCTGTGTCATAGACTTTAAAAAACCTCACACACACAAGCACAGAGACGCCTTCCTCGGTCTTCAAATAATTGTGTTTACACGCGTACCATCTGCTGACAATTGGCTTCCCATATTCCAGGGATTAGCATCTGATTTTGTGGATTACAGACAATGCTTTCTCAGTTTTGTAAAGAAAAGGAGTGTGGCACAAACTGCATAAATAGTAGCCTAGTTAGACATCACAGGATGTACGTTCCTTATATGGTAAAGCTTCCTCTCCATGCTGCCAAAAATGCATTGCATTTATAGACTGTGCAGTTGAATGCACTGTTTGAAGCATGCAGCGTGACTAAAATACAAATGCAAGTGCACTAGTAATACTGGCTGCTCTAGTAGGGGAGATTTTTAAAATGAACCAGTCGCTTCTATGGTACATCACTAGTATAGATTTAGTTTAGTACATTGGTTAGCTGCAGGTACATAAGGCGCTATTCTGTTTAACAGATATCAAACCTTGTCGTTTAATAGTTAATGAGAAGAATGGTGTAGAAAGTAACAGCAGCTGGTTCCAGACTGGTTCCTCTTTCTTTATGAAAGAGGAATAGTCTGCAAAGCTCAAAGACAAATATGACATCATCTCCCATGGGCGTGCCAGTCTTCCTAATGCAGGCTACTCAACATTCACAAAACTATGATCATAAATCAACCTGACTTTGGTTATATTTTTAAGTTGTCTGTATTTCTGCAAGACACTTCACAAAAAACTTTTCCACGTACTCCAACAAAGAGATGTGGATGTTGATTCAAATTACATATTTAAAACCGCTGTCTTTATACTTCATAATCAAAATATGGCAGATTATCTCCTCCAGTTTAAAAGTTCACATCCTCGTTACATGAACTGTAGTACAACTAAATAGTTTAATATGAAATAAAATAAATCTCCGATGACCTGATTTTGTCTGGGTAAGACTGCCCCTCCTGCTGCTCTCCTTCACAATACAGTCAAAAGACTCGGGATGACGGAGGTCTCGTCGCCATGGTAACCGGCTGCGCAGCTGAGCAGTGCGCTTGGAGCGGTTGCCGTGGTTATTGGTTAAAGATGGTAGCTGGCCCATTAGCTCGATCCACGCCTCTACACCGCAGGCCTAACATGTCTAAATAATGGGGCAGCTGAATTTACGAGACAAAGATATTGCAGCTGGCATTTATATTTGTGTTGTGATATTATATCGTGTGTGTTTTACCTCGCTTCTCCCTTTCTTGATTTAAAGTCTGCTATATAGATACTCCATATATTATATTGTGTGACAGATTAACGATTTAAACACAAAAGTTTATTTCCTATTGCAGACATTTAAGCGTGTACGGGTTTGAATTCTGCAGATCTAGGGAAAGAGGTCTCCTTACGGCTGTAATCAATAATCATCCAGGTTCACTTGAAAACTACAGCTGTCAGCACCATGGCGAGTCGATCAATAAGTCTCTTCAAAGCCAAAGAACTACATACACCTTTGAAAAGTCATTGGCTAGATCTGCCTCGAATAAGAGTCAACACAATTCACTCTATATAGCCTGAATGGCTATATAAATAACAGCTTGAAAATTTCACATAGGGTAATTGCTAATCTATGTGTAGAAATAGTAATTACAAAATAATAATAATGTTTGACATTTAACACTGCAGTGTCCGTGTTACACGCTGAGGGGAAAAGTTAAAATAATAATTAACAAAATCAATTATCTATATACAAGCTGCTACACAAAACAATTATTAAATATATGTGGCTAATATTTATTACTTATTAGTTACTTATGTAGATACGTATCATTGCGACAGGAGTGATTTAATGTGAATTAACATTAAATGTTATTTGACTAAAATGACAATGAATATGAATGGCTAAATGGAAAATAAGGTGAGTCGGCCCTCTAGCGTTGATCAACAAGCACTGCAGGTTGACGATCCTGAAATCTAAGTACAAAGTTGCTTGAGTTTCTATATTTACATGCAGGCTACCGTAGATAACTGGCTAAAGGAATCTTAGGGACAGAAAGTCAGTTTTAACTCTTTTTTTTTTCTTTTCTTTGGGATGTTTACATATGTAAATATTTAATGGAGTTCCAATGCAGATGAAATGAGGACACAGAACACTGAAGGTTTCTGTGAGGAGAGAGATGAGAGTTCAGAGGGTTCTTTTAATCTTACAAATCATAGCAAAAACAAATGTCAAATACAGAGAACTGAAAGCAGTTAGATCGACTGTGTGTTGTGCATTCTATTTTATAACAGCATGTTACAGTTGTAGAATCTTGTAAATTCCTGCTGTAAACTCTGCTAGTACCTTACAGCTGTCAATCAACAATTTCTAAATCATTTCAAAGGAATATTCTTACATATCTGTAAATATATACTGTACATACATAAAATTAATATAGTAATATGTTTATCTAATGCTGTTTAAAGCAGCACTTTTTTGCACATCGATAAATGTCAAGAAAGTTAGGAAACAATGAAAACATTATTCTTTTCTCCTTATTTGTTTTGAAAGGATACACAGTGCTAATTTGTAAAATCACGTATGTTAATCAGTAAAAACAGTCTGGCACATAGAACAAGGGCAGAAATCATGACTATTTCTCAAAGCCATAACATGAGCTACACTTGTTGGTATGCTTTACTAGTTAAACACCAAAAGCAAGAGTTCACATTCCAGCCATGTCTTTTTTAAGAACATATATACACACACTTACCCCTGAAGGTAATACAAGGTAACACACATACTAGTCAATTGCTACTCCAAAATAAAGATGAGTATTTTAGAGACACCATCCTGACCCCTGCGTGCAAACCCAACCCAGATTTACTGTAGTTTAGTTTGTGTTTGCGCCCTGACACAGGAATATTTTTCTGCTTAAGTGGATGTAAGTACTAGTAAAAGCCAGTCTGTTGAAATTACAGTCAACAGAAGGCGGCTCATCATAAGATAATTCATTCTGGATGTTTTTGGACGGATAAACGCCCCCACTGTCCAAACACGACAAAAAGCAATAATTACGGCTAGAGTGTAACTAACAAAGCACTCATTTAAAAGACTGTCGTAACTGGCCCGCTCATTGGAAACTGGCCTCAAATGCCAAATTTTTATCACTTCCAGGAAACTCATCACTTAACCGCACGCAAAGTATGGCAATACCTCTGCATTTCAAACAGATGTGACCACACACTCTGTCAGAATTCGCCAAGCTGCGCCGTTACGGTCAAAGAGTTTCTAGAAATTGGTTAGTGAATGGGTAGAGTTACACAAAACACAAAATAAAAGGACAGACGATTTACAGTGTTGATCTAAACAAGGACAAAATTAGGACAAATCTAGAACCGTAACGGCATCTAAATTTTGAAAAACTCCACTGACTGGAATTATAAAACATGACAGGCAAAAGATACCGCAAAACAGAAAACACCTTTTTCGAACATTTGGTTTCCCATAACCAAATCCAAAACCACAAAACACTGAATTTCATATCACTTCAATCTATTTTACACTTTAAAGTGTAGCAATAAGCTGAATACCAGCGCTGTAGCCATTAAAGTATCAGCATAACAACACAAACTGCCGACTTTCTTTTGAATTAATCAGGTGCATTTCAGTTCAGCCACACAGGTTGATAAATGCGGTTTGTTAGTCTAAATAGAATTTAATTTAACAGAAATGTATAACTAGATTTGGGCTGACATGGAGTTTAGGGTATCCCCTGAGACATTAGAATTACACTGGCTAACACCCTTAAGTGCACATCAGTTGTCTTCAGGAATGGCAACAAAAGTATAAAGACACGCACTTGTATACACACAGCGTATAAAAGTTTCCTTTCCATGACAACTGTTTGAAATCATAAAAAAAATATGAATTTGTAAAACGCTATTTCATCAAGAAATAGAAACCGAACACTGCACGCGATGTTATACAAGAAAAACAAAATATTAAATACAAGAGTTATAAAAGGCTGCAAGTGTAATATAAAGAATGGAATGTATTTTTGAGGTTGGAAGCTAATGCGCATTTCAATAAAATATACACAGCAAAATAAATCCAGGCTGGCGGACATATAAAGCAAAATCTCAGAGGAACCGCCAGAAAGAACTTGTAAATACTTGTCCTAATTATCCCTTTTGAAAGCTACTGTACTTAAGAACATGTTGATCATAAACTATATTGTTGAGGAATGTAAAATCTCAAGTTTACATTGCCCAGCTTATTTTAGGAGAGCACACCATCTGTAAATCCATACACACACTCGCGCGCACACTCGCGCGCACACACACACACACACGAGATGAGGACTTGACATGGTTGAGTTTAGTTGTCATCTTCTTTAGCCTGAGCCAGAGCCTTTTCTGCATTTGCTGAACCCTCAAAGCGCTGAGAGGCGATGGCAGCTTGATGGGACATGCTCTTTCTTACAACATCTCCCTTTCTCCATAGTGTGATCTCCTAGGAAGTTAATAAAATCCGTAAAATTCCGTTACTACACAAAACGGAATATGTTCTAAATAATTAAGTCACATTACTTTGGCTAATGTACTGCACCTGCTGCTTGAAGTAGCGTCTTTCCTCTTCGTCAATGAGTACGAGATTCAGGTAATAACGAACAGAGAACTTCTTATTAATGTCCCTCATGGTGGGCGTCATCTCATACCCAGCCAGAAAAAGACGGATTGGGATGGATTCGCCTAAATAAAATATATGAATAAAGAAGTTAAATCTGGCTGTTGATAATAAGAAAGGTTATGTTTATTTAAGATTTGCATACCTCGAACAGGCGCCCCATCCATAATTTCGTATTTTGCGATGGTGTCGTTTTCGTGGTACACGTTTGGCCCCGTTCCCGTCGTTTCACGTTTAATTATATCAATTTCCATGTGTTTGATCTTAATTCGCACCAACAGGAAATAGATCTTTCCCACAATCACATCTTTCAGGTGATACCTGTCGTTTTAAAACGTTTAGGAGAAGAAAATGGCAACGAGGGATTGGAAAACAGAAAATATAGAAGCTGAACCATGTACATTTAAAGTATTTTAGTTACAATATCAAAAACTAAAAAACTGTTTTAGCTTTTAAAATTATGTGAACCCCAAAATGCATTAAACCTTTAAGCTGCATAGCACCTTCAATAAACCTAAAAAATAAAGCATTTAATTTACCGRGCCAGAAGATATTTATCAGACTTACTTGGACTTGTTGTACTCAAACTCAATGTGCAGGCAGTCCTCGATTCCCACCTCCATCTTTATGGAGGAGTTGAGTTCTGGGTACGTGCTGAGGGTGTGCACTACGATGTCCATCTCTTTACTGATGTCATTTAGTCGCCTGCTAATCGTGGCCCGCAGGAAATAGCTGAGAGAAAAATGTAGGTTTATATAACAACAGCTGAGATGACCAATATAAGTTTATTTACTAGTAACATTTAACTACCCAACAAAATCGATTAAACTGGGAAGCTCATTGGGAATTGCACACACTCTTTCTTAACTACAAAATGACATGAGTGTACCGAAGTTTAACGTTCTGGCCTGTGTAGGACTCGTATGGTTTCTCCACGTGTGTGAACTCAAAATCAAAGGTCTGCGATTGGGCCATTTCCCCAGGCCGAGCTAAATCCTTTACCAGAGAGACAAACTCATGGTGGTTCCCTCTGTCATAATACAGCTCTGGAAAAACACAAGCCACAAAAGAACAAAAAATATGTAATATGTACATAAGGTTTCATAACTTTCACTGCATTTAAAATTCAATTGCATTGAAAAGGTCATTCCAACATGAACAAGTTTAAACTCCATATGATCTAAGAATTGTGCAAATTCGACCAATCACAACTTTGTTTACATTGCCATGTAAGAATGCATTAGGAGTATATGTATAACTTAATGAAATAAACAGTATAGACAGTCTGTGACGTGCAAAGGCGTGGGCCTGTGGGATACTACCGCCTTTTTACAACGGATATGTGTCATCTGTCACGGGACGTGGTGTTTGTAATATGACAGTTAAACATTTTTTAAAGATGCCCTTCACGAAATGTACATTACACACCAAAACTGACGAGATCGAATTTTGCGCGCAACACATGCAAACACACAGACCGTTTTCAACCATAAGTGGTTATATTACAGCACAGATCATAGCCATAAAGCATCGCTCATTTACTGCGATTCAATTACCGATCTGGCCGATAAATTCAATTTTGATTCCTTGATGTTCGAGTCTTTTTCCTGGATTCTTCAGGGTTACGTTAACTTTCCCAGAGACTGTCTCTCCGTCGTAGAAGAGAAAATATTTGTCCTTTTTCCCGTCCTCTGTTTTGTGCTCGACCCTTTTCCTCGTCTCGGCATCATTCAGAACTATGTCAATTTCAGCACTTTGTCCAAAACTGAAGAAGCTCATCCCGACACCTGTGCTGGACTGAAATCCTTTTCAATTTTAACACCCGGTCCAATTCCACATCAAAACAACGCCGTCTTGTTCACAGACTGCCTGTTTATTTTCTGCAAAGCATGTGGCTTTAATGGGCAATGTTTTAAGTTTAATTTTGTTGCTAATTATTCGTAAAATTGCTGTTTCATTAATAACTGCGGATGATTTTTCAGCAGTGTGCAGCCACAAGCTTCTGAAATGAGTTTACTACCGGGATAGAAAGCGTACATTTCAAAATAAAAGTCTCACCGACGCGACTAAAATAAAACATTTCATCTGTCAAAAATTAAACTGTAACAGTAGTTTAATTAAGGATTCAATTTTGAAGTATTCTTAAACATAAAGACTGAAATTTTCTCTATAAATTATTATGAGATATATTTTAAGAATTTCGTCCCGTTAGCTTTTTAATACTTTAATATTTTAATTTTTTTTTAAACCTGAACACACAAAAGCATATTTCTTTCTTCGTTTGTTATATACAATTTAATTAATACAACTTGAATGTGGGAATATATGGGAATTGCAGAGTAATAATAATAAGATGAAAATAATAATAATAATAAGAA
>JAZGTJ010013756.1:0-14692 GCA_036877575.1 Botia almorhae
TGAGACAATGTTAATATAACATTTTGAACAGCCCTAGCACTTTCCAAATGACACTTTTGTAACTTATTGAAAATGTTAGGGAAATGTTCTCACAACCTGAAATTGTTAGCTGGGTTTGAGATCTAATTCTGAGACCTTTCTGTTGCTCCAGGTCAGTGCTTTGCTATGATGGTAGTTCTTGCTAGACTGAGGTGTGAGGTACTGACTTTGAGGTCCCGGGAAGAGGCTCATTCTGCGTTTTGAGTCGGGGATTCAGATCAAGCTCCAAAAATGAGCCAAATGACTCTCGTCATTGTCTAACTTAAGTCCTTACACAACTATCACACCACTGTTATTGTTTTGATAGTTAGAAGCTGGCCTAGATGCAATCTGCAAACTTTATTGCTTTTTGTGCAGTTTTTCTAGGAAAATAGTTTAGTGTCATTTGTATAAAATAAATGGTATTTCTGTATGAACCACATCAGTTATATTAAAAAACATGCACCGTATAGAGACATTATTTTATCAATTGAATCACATGGTTCTTTTTTTTACCAATGAACATAATAAAGGTAGGATTTAATCCAGTTTAATGCACTTAAACACAAGATAAGTGTGCTTTTATCTTTCAAAAATAACTGCACAAATGTTTTGTGACCTGCGGCATTGATTACACAAGAAAGAAAATAAAATGCATGAAGTTTGTAAGTTGATGCCAGACACATTTTAGATTAGATGAGAACTATTTAGAATAAGTTCCAACCAGTTTCAATATTTGGCAAATCTCAGATTTACAGATCGGTTGCAGATAATACCCAGAAATAAGGCAACTGGCTTTTGAAGCCTTAGGGCTCTCGATTTCTTTAGCTCAAATCGCTGCATAAAAACAAATCTTTGGTACAAGTAATTCCAGACTAAACAGCGACTGCATCAGCTGTACCCGAATCACCAGCACCTTATTCAAACAGATGTTAAATAAAACTGACACCTTTAATCAAACCCACATTCATCATGATGGAATTTCTTGAGGCTTTCATTTATTAAAAATGTTTTCTTTAATTAAATGAGAAATTTAAATCACAGTTCGTTTTGTCCCAAGTCACTTTTAAAAAGAAACTCCAAATGATTTTCTTTTATCAAAAATCCATTAGGCTGAGACATGAAAACATGACGAACATTGTGCCATGCGTTCATATTAATTGGAGCAATGATTTTAATTTGTTTGTTTATCTAGAGCATGATCAATAATCAATCCAATTCAAATCATCCTCGGGGCAGATGAAACATGGAGACTTTGCTAATTCTATATATACACTGTTGCATGAGTAAGTGGATTCACTTCTCAGTCAGTTATTTCAACTTACAGATTCTGTGAACTTTTAATTTTAATGTGGTTCAGATGGTGAACCACTGTTATTTTAATGTGGTTCAGCCCCAGTGCCTCCAATGGAGCAGGGCTCCTCCACAGAGAGGCAGTGTTGCTCCTCATCAGTGCTGGTGACGGGCAGCGCACGCCAGCAAAATCAATCAGCCCTGCCAAGTCCCAGACCAGTAATCTTATCAAAAATAAATCAATCTTCAAAACTGAACTCTGGTAGATGGAAACATTATGAAGTGAAGGGCTAAAGTTTAAAGTGATGTTAAATACATGCCTCAGCTGTCATGAAGAGTAAGCAGCTGTCTATATTAAAATGTCCAAGCTGGTCAATGTACACAAACTGATGAGACAGTTGGTTTTGTATTGTCTTTATTTTAAAAGACATGATGACTGTCAGAGACCACACAATCTGAAAAAAAAACAAAGTTTGAGTTTTAATTTGGTAAAATGATGAAATATGTAAGATTCCTGTAGTTAATTAGAAAAGAACGCAAAATAGCAATTTTGTTAGCGGTGTCAGAGTTTTTGACCCCACTATGCAGTATTTTGTGTTCTGATGTTTTAAATATAATCAAATATTGACTGTAATGGAATACTGAATAACAGACATAAAACACATCTTGAAACAGATTTGAGTTAGAAGGGGTACATGAACATGAACATGAACACGAACACGATTTTCAGAAGGGTTACATTCCATTTTCTGTCAGGAGATCTTTGTCTCTTCTCGCTCTACATCCTTTACAGATTACCGTCAGTTAAAAACCCAGCGTTAGAAACCCAGCATCACTCTGATCACCCCAGAATACATTAATGAAACAATTATATGAAGAGATTGACAGATAAACATTAAAGAAACGTTTCTTTAAAAAATCTGTCATCATTTACTCGCGCCCATGATGTGCAAAACCTTCAAGACTCTTCTGTAACGCACAAAAGTCATTTTTTAATAAATTGTTTATACAGTAAATAATATAAATTGGGTTATTCGCGCCGGTGCGTTTTTATTACGTGAACATGAGTGAATGATGACAGAAATTGTATTTTTTAGGATAAACTGTTCCTTTAAATGTATTTACATGCTAAGATAGCATCAGCTTATATTAAATGTGCAGCGTGAAGATGCCCATTAGCCTGTCGTTAGTTTAGCTGCCGGGCAGAGTCATTATAGCCCAGAGAGATTACAGGAGATAATACAGAGTCTTAAATGTTCCCTTCTTCAAAGGACACGTCTCATCAACCACCTCAACCTACAACTGCCGCTGTGGAGATCAATGCTATCCAAAACATAAAGACCAGAGTCAGATTCCTTCTCCTGGAATTACCACAAATCACGACAACAATGACAATATATTGTGTTTAAATTCACAGGACCCACAATTCTGCTTTATTGACAACCCAATTGTAACCCAATTTTTTTGTCTGGCTCCACAAGACTGGGTGCAGATAGTGTGGCCGGTTCTATTTACACCTGGTGCAAATAGAAATTCTGTTACTAAATAAATATATCCAGTTTAATTGACTCATGAAGGCATTAAAGCTCAAATCTGTTGCTTTAGCACAGGGCGTGTGACAATGCATGCACTTGTCTCTGATTGCTTCTCTGATCTCCTTCCTGACCCGAGGCCTGGACAGGTCAAATGGGAATAAAAGCAAACATAATTGCTTTCATTTGTAGTGGGAAAAAGAAGAACCTATTTCCCATCTTTGAACGGTTGTTTTTCTAAGGTGTTTTGAACTAAACCACCAAAACTGATGACAAATAATTGATCAGTGCCCTGCAATTAAAATATCTATAGTTTGTGTATGATTAAAAGGCAGAAACATAAGAGCTATACATGAAATGATTTTTAATTAGTATATCATTGTTAATGAACATAGGTGTAGCTGGTGAGAATAAGTGAATAAGTTTACAAAATAGCAATGAAACATTAAAATTAAATAGTTTTTATGTTGTTAAAGTGAATTATAGAAATTACTTATGTAGAGCATGTAGGTGGTTCAGTATGTTGTGACTTTTATCTGTTAATCTGTCAAATGTTGATCTCTCGTTACTGCAAGACGAAAAGAGCAATCAGTATTAACACACCAAACATCCTTAAATATCAAAACCGCATAAACATCATTAAACGTTTAAGATGCATACAGCACATGCTTGTGATAAAAATCTGTTTTTGGAAGCTTCCTCGGTTGGCAGCAAACTCTTTTCCGTCGTAATCATTTAGGCTCTTTATAGCTATTAAGATTCATCTCAGATGATCCGATCACAGGAAGGCAGGACCCTAGAAGTGATTTTGAGGCCCCTTAGACCTGTGGGCCCCTAATGCTACCTTTAACCCCATTAGCAACTGTCATGCTAACACCTAACATTCAAAAATCTGCCTTGGTAATCTTAGCTGCAGTGTAAATGCACTGTATTATACTGTACGCGTATATAATGACACTGAGAAACTAAATAGCCGTTCAAGTGAAAATCCACAGTCAGGAGTTACAATGGCAGAAATATTCTTCAGACCCATTAGACTTAGATCAAAGGAACACGGGTGGCCTTGGTTACGAATGTATATTCTTCTATTCATGTTCTCTATAGGCACTTCAGTAAATTAGACATTAAAGAGTTCTAAACCTTGAATCATACCTCACAACATGTATACTAAAAAGTATTTGAATATACAGTATGATTGGAAACATTTTTACGTATTTTAATATGTGAAATCTTTCGCACAATATTACAAAATATACAAAAACCACGGTTCCCACTAGTTATTTGAGAGTATATGGAGACTTATTTGATATCATTTGCATCCCTTTTTGGAGTGGAGGATTATGGGTAGTGTAGTACTTCGCCAGCAACCCTAACTTGGCCCTCCGTCAAGACAAAATTTAAGTTTGCATTAAAACAGCAGTTCTAAGAGTCATTTTCTCATTAAGATGCTGAAAAAGTGTCTTTGTCTATTCTCAAGATGTGTCTAGTTAAAGTTATGAATTGGAATAGCTAATTCACAGAATATATGTTCATTGAAGCACCACAAATGTCACTGCATATTGACCTCAGGCAAGTCATGCATGTATTTATGTTTTTATCATTGTTTATGATTTTTTAGACTGTTGTTGTTTTTATAAGCTGCACATAAGTTAAAGAGCCTTGTTTTAGCATGCCGTTTGATTGACAGATGAGTGGGCGGTCTTTCACACAGTTGTCTGGGACGCATCAGGACAGATTAGCATTTACACCACAAATGTAATAAGGTCACGTGTTTTCGACTACTTTTGAATATACTTTAATTGATCCAGTCCCAAAACATTTTGAACCCTGTTCAAATATAAACCACTATAAACTCATATAAACCACTGCCTCTCACACTGCTGTCTGGAATGCATCAGGATGGATTAGCATTTAGCTTGTAAGAACATTTCTGTAACGTTTTCACTGAATAACAAAAACGTTAAATGTGTTTTTTTCAAAACTTCTTTTTTTTTACACATTGTATTAATGATACTAGTTGGTTATAAGAACAATGATCAAACGTTTGTGATATATAGATTTATAACATTAAAAAAGTTTCACTAACATTCTTGCAAGAACGTTTTTGATAACTTTAAAAGAACTTTGTTAGCCAACGTTCTGAGAACATTCCTTGTTAGCAAGAATAGCCTGTTAGCAAGAATCCTTGTTTACATTATTTTAAGGCAGAAAAGATGGCAGCAACGAATGCAATAATGGTTTTAATTGAGCTTCTCTTAAGCGCCTTATCAGTATCTTCGGTCCGTTATTAGATCTTCACTATAGCTGTAACCATGTGCTTTTTGAAATCATAAAATACTTCAGTATCGTTTTCAGACACAGAATCGAGCCAAAAATCCAAACTCTAGTTAATTGGAGTGTGACTTTAGGTCACGCTTTCTGAGGCAACCTGGACTTAGATTCCCCTGGAGCTACATGGATGCTCTCTATTTCAACCTTAATTTGGGCTTCAGTGTGGTGGATCTGCACAGTTCTTCAACATGAAAGCGAAGGGAAATTGATTTTCTGGAGCCTGGTTTCCATGAGCTGAATATTTAAATTCCCCCAAACCCTCCAACAGCTCCAGGCTTTGGAAGAGACCCTTATCGATGTTTCGACTAATTCATTGGTTTCTCCTTGGAAAACATCAAGGGTCTGTTGTGAGGAGCTGTCAAAAATATTTGAAGATAAAATCATTTTAAATTTAAAGTTCACCCAAAAATGATCTTTCTGTCATCGTTTACACACCATCATGTTGTTTTAACAGCTTTGCGATCTTCTGAAAAGAATTCTGATTGTATTTTTAAACCTTGAATCTTAAAAATAGTCAGTAGGAAAATATATTACCATACCATGAAAATAATAGTTATGTTTTCAGTTATTTTCATATATTCTTTTCCCATGCCACCTGGAACCAGAGCTTGACCGGTGTGAGGTTTTATATTTTCCTTTGTTGACAAAATTTGAAGCATCTCTTAGAATCAACAGGTTCCTGTGATTTCTGCAGGAACAGAATTCAGAGACCTCAGCAATCAAATGTACAAGTAAAAAAATTAAAAACCGAACAGCTGTTTTGACCTAATATCATATTTAAAATATCCGGTAGGTAAGTATGTGTAGGAAATAATTAGCATTTTACATTTATCGTATATTAAAATATTTGTGAGGTCAACAGGATCTCACGCATTAAATAATTGCTCAAATTTGCATATAACATTAAGCTCATGTGATGTTCGGCATTCATCTTCACTGTATATATATAAAAGACCAGCAGCAACATTCTTCATAATGCTTCATTGGGAGAAAGTCAGTCACAGCTGGCTTTGCACTCTGACACAGTTCAAGAATAAAAGCTCTAATGAGCTGCAGGTTAACTGTGCTATATTGAATAACAGCGCTTCACCTCTGTGACACAGCGCATAAGGTTAATACAGAGCTCATTCCCTTAACAAATGTTATACTATTAATATGCGGGGGAATGGAAGAGCTCCTTTTCATTGTTAGCAGTGTCCTAATTAAAAAAATACACGTCCTACGTTCATGTAAATGAATGCAAATCAATTGGTCTGTATTTCTGTTTCTGTCTGTCAAACTACAAACTGTCAGTCCTGTGGCCCAATTGGTAGAGTACGGTGTTAGCAACACACAGCAGAGGTTCGATTCTCAGCGAACACCAATAACAATAACTAAAATAAAATGCATATTTTGAATGCACTGTACCTGTTTGTCGCATTGAATAAAAGCATCTGCCTTATGCAAGAATTAATACAGAATGAATTTCATTACAGACGTATCTGCATTAGAATGTTAAAAGGCTCCATATAGCAAGGAGTTCACGATTCTGCGTTTATTAAGAATATTACCAGTGTCCTTCGAATGTCTCTTTCTTCTGTATGGATCCTATAGCATTGATTGTACATGCTGTGAGTAGATACTGTTTCTTTTAGATTGTGTTTATTCTGTGTTTTGCCTTGTCGAGAAACTTTCGCCATTGAACGTCTAGGCATAGTTAGCTTAAAGCTAGTTTTACGAGCTGTTTTTTTTCAATTATTCTTTCAATTATTCATTTCAAATACAGCGGGATAACAATTAAATGTCAGATCTAAAGGGGTAGGTGTGAACATTCATATACTCATATACTCATAATATATACTCATAATACTAGTGTTGTATTATCTTCTAAACCTTTAAAAATATGGTACAGCATCTCTGTTGGTTCAACAGCTGATCGGTATGGGATGAAACATGAGTTGTAGAAGGTGGATGACATTTGGAAGATCATATAGGTAAATATATATGCTCTGAGTCAATAGTAAAGGTGAGGCACTCTCAGTGTACTGTCAGTAAGCATTTATTGTCCTCACTTTCTTTCTGGTTTGGACAAATTATATTGTTCATAATCATATTGAGACCAGCAGAAAAATGTGTTGTCTGCTTAATTTCATATAAATATTGCAACCCAAAATGGTTTAACATTTGTAGAAGAATATATTACAATAGAGTATTCACAGATTTTATGCAGTGACTGGACGGAATGCAGTAAATGGAATGCTAGGTTTACACTTTGTGTATTTTTTACAGAATGTCTACTGTGGACTAAGAAAGTCTACTGTGGACTAAGAAACGCAGATCCCCAAATGCCCATATTGAAGAAAAACCCACATACAATAGAATTCCTATTCCTCAATTTTGGTTCGCATCTAATTTTCCTGGTACAGACACGATTGCAGTTACAGTTGCAATGTTGCGTTTACTGTCACTTACACGACATCTGTCACACAGTAATTTAACACCCTTCTAAATGCCTTCTCGTTATTATCACTTACTGTAAATACCCTTTCTCTGGTAGCGACGCCCAGCCGGCGAATGCTCTCGTGTGATTACGGTTATGCAACCTGAGTAAGAAGACATTTTCCTCCAGCTAGGTGACAATGTGTAGAGAAAGTGGGGAAATGGCAGCTGCAGAGATCAGCTCAAAGTATGTATCAGTATAAATACATACTTTATTTTTTTTTTTACATACAAAGTATTTAAAGTATGTAAAGTAAGTATGTATCAGCAGGGTGGCCCGGCGGAGGTGAACAGCACCGTGCCAGTTGACACGAGAGCTGTGGCTAACTGACTGTGAAGGTTACCAGGTTTTTGGAGCTTTTCAAAAACCAAGATGAACACGACTGCCAGAGAAAATCTCAAGCTGAACAGAAACGTGTTCTTCAGAATAGAAGCCACCCACTTACCGCCCACACAGTCCTGCTCTTTAGCTTTTAAAAGTGTCCTCGGAGATTTGTGGGAAAGACAGTTGGAACGAGACCAAAAGCTTTGTCAAGGCATATTTGAGCTGAGCATCATCTTTCTATTGGGATCAGACAGAGGCTCTGAAGAGCTGCTTTGGTGTAGGATCTGCCAGGGTCTATTTCCCTGTCATTTGGCACTCTGTTTCATTTTATAAAGCGATGCATGAACTGTGAGGATGCACTTCTGGGCTGTCAGATGACAAACGGATAACTAGAGCCTGTTCTCATAGCTCAATATTATAGACTTGGCTTCGTGTGAGGCTTCATCCTGCCTGAGTATTGATTGATCTCTGTATGAGAGTCTAGCTGATGCTTATGTCTGGATGTCAAGTTATTATGACCACTACAGCTCACATAATTAGTTTGAAGTTCCCCTTTAATGATGCATCATGTTTACTTCAATCTAGACACGGGCACGGGCTTACCTTTAAAAGTTTATTTAGGAAATGGGGCGTTTTTGTCCTGTTGTTGAATTTGTCAACTGATTTTTGGGCAAACTGTTCTATCGAAACAATATTCTCCAAAAAATCCTTTCACAGGAAGCCATCCACTCTATTTTAGTTCTGGTCTGTTTTTCCAAAACTTTAAAATCACGTGAAATAAAATTACGTTTACATTTATGCATCTGGCAGACGCTTTTATCCAAAGCGACTTACAGCTCATTCAAGTTATACATTTTGTCAGTGCATGTGCTCCCTGGGAATCGAACCCACGACCTTGGCGTTGCTAGCACAAATGCTCTTTACCAACACCGTAAATTAAACTGGAAAGAGTAAACAAAAGTTAGTCTGCGGACGTTCCAGGGAAGGGAAGTAGACAGGCTTTCTTATGGCAAGGTTAGCATGGGGACTTCAGCCGTGAGGCAGAGGGTTCAGACCGAAGCTCAGGTAATAAACTGCCGGGCAGAAGCAGCATTAACAGACGTGTGGGACCTGTGAGATAAGACGAGAGATGTGTGGGGTGCAGGGGTGCTTGTTACCAATTGAGTCAGCAGAACACTGAGCAAAGTAAATGTGTCCAAATTGGATTTTGGATGGGTCAAAGGGAACATGGGAGATCTAGAGTTTATTATGAGAAGAGGTGAAGTAGACAAGTGCTGTCTGTCATGTGAACTACACATCGGGTCAATATAGACTCAATGCATGTGGCAGGTCAGTGAACAGATGATGTGTTAAATGAAAGATATTAGCCTTATTTATTCACTGTAAAAAAACTTTGCTGCCTTAAAATTTTAAGTTCACTTAGGAAGCCACTAAGTCATTTTAACTTACTATATTATACTTGTAAAGCCAAGTCAAAAAATTGAATGCAGTGAAGTTTTGTATTTGTTTTTTACAGTGTATAATTGCCATTTATAATAATACTAAAAGGATAATTCACCAGAAAAAAAATACTAAAATTTTCTATTTAAACAGAAAATTTAAGCCGGACATCCAAAGGGCTTCTTTCTTTAGAAACTAGCCAATCAGAGCCGTGGATCATCGTTTGCTACTTGCATAGTGCAATATGAGTCATCAATATTGTGGTCAGTTTTTACATTTGGTTTTATAAATGGCCTTAAAACTCAAATAATACTCAGCTAAACTGAGTATTTCCTGTCAAACAGATAGAGTGACATGCAATACACTACTTTTATTTATAATAAAAGTATGAGAAGCATCGTTCTAAATATATCAGTCTGGCCTACAATGCACACACCTCAGCTGTGGAAACTAAAGTCATGATGTCATGAAAATATTTGCCAGAAAAAGTAATAAAGTTAACAGTGATACGTTCTCTTAAATCTTGCTTAGCAGTAGATAATGTAGCCTTTGGATTTGCTCTAGTCCTACCCATCTCTGTCAAATGTTTTTAAAACAGTTACAGATTGGACTGTCAGAAAGGTGAATTTCGTCTGTGTATTCCAACAAGTTTAAATGCTAGCAATTTTACCCAAGCCTGGCACCTTTTATTGGAGCCAAAGATTTTTGCCTGCAGCACAGACATCTATCTAGCGTCATGAAAAGGCTTTGGAATACTGTCTTCACATTAAGTGAATCCAACCTACTGGGGTGAACACAAACACTGTCTAAATATGCGTTTTTAATTACCAACTACAACAGCCCCCCGGCAAGGCTTTGAGATTATAAAATTGCAAAGATCATATTTTGCATCTTTTACCAGTCGTAACGGTTGGTTATACAAACATTGCACTAAATACTATAATTTTAACTTAGTTCTCCAAGCCTCAGATGGTCTTGTTTTGGCCCTGTTTTGCGTGAAATCCAATTTTCTCAATATTGATTCGCTGACAGAAAATGAGAACCATAAAGAGCCATTCATCCTAATAAACCTATAATGAGATCCAGATTTCTGTGTAGGAGAGGGGTTTGACTTTGACATCTGATGACCTTCTCATTTTTGTATGTTTCTTTAGAAAATTTGTTCATGTTTGTCATTGCTTGTATAACATTTGAGATAGACACAGAATTGTTCCAAGCTTAGCAATTAGGTTTAAAGTTGTTGTTTTTGACTTATATAGACAGAGCTGTAAAGCAAGAGGTGTTTGGTTAAGCAATGCAACTGTGTTAATTAAAGAGACAATCTCCGTTGGAGTGGAGCAGTCCAAGCGAAGAACCTTCTAGTGGTTAGAGACTCAAACTTGTAACCAAAAGGTTGTCGGTTCGATTTCCAATGCTGGCAGGTAGCAACTAAGGTGCCCTTGAGCAAGGCTCCTTGCCCCCAAAGCTTCCTGGGCACCGAAGTGCTGTCTACTGCTCCAGGTGTGTATTTGCAATTCCAACTGGATTGGTTAAATGCATCTGACAATTCCAGCTATGGGTCACCACTTCACTTACTTCACTCACATTTTAAAAAAACAATAATTACAAAAATATTTTCCAGTGAATAAATATGTACTATTGAAAACACTCAACAGTCTGTGTCATTCACAGGTTTGGATGGAAGCATATTAACAAAGCTTTAACACTTGTTTGAATCCAGTCTGTTAAAGAGATTAGAGTCTTATTAGAACCAGCTATAACAAAGAGAACTTTTAGAGCAACCTACAGCACATGAGTGGGAAAGACTGGGCTGAGGATGTAGGTTGGCTGTCAAAGCAAGCCAACTGCTGATGCCAAGACGTATCAGAGGTTAGAATTAATCTGTGGGCCTGGAGGCGAGGTGTCGGCTAGAGTCACTCAACATGACAAAGCTCCTCTCAACACTATCGGACTGAACCCTGCAGAAAGCCAACAGAAGTCCAGAAAACAGCCTCTACATCGTAGAAATGTGCTCTGGGAAGTCCAGAACACAATGTTCTCTGATGAGCAAGAAACTCATTAGTCGTGTGTCAGATTAAATTATTGTAAACACATTTGTATGCTTTTGAAATTTGCTTTTGAAAACATGTAATGCATAACATGCATTAGCTGGAGGAACAGGCTAAAATTGCCTGTTAATATTTACTCTGATTTGTTTCACATAAACAATCTAAACGATTCAAGGGCCAATAGTATCTGCATATAATTTGCTTTTTCGACATGCATTTCCTACAAGAATCTTAGTATAGACTATGTGTAGTGATATCTTTGTTTTTCAGCATGTGTGTTTTTAGTGATTCACTTGGGCTTGTTTCTCGCAAGTTTGTTTATGGAATCTTAGTTTTCCACTGTTTTGATGAAAGGAATTATTAAATGAATACATGCATTTCACCCTCACATCATTCCAAACACGCATGACTTTCTTCTGCAGAACGCACAAAGATTCAACGAATATCTAGTTTGTTGAGTTAAAAACAAAGCCAGTACATTATGACCCGCTTTAATTTTTAGTAAAGCACCCAAGAGTGTCACCCACAAAGCTGAGGATGGTAAATTGAGGTATTAAAAATACCTCACTTTGCTCTATCGACACTGTTGAAATGACTGTTTTACTAATCTCCTGTTTCCTCACTGAGTTAAGGGTGCAATATAACAAATATCTACAGATTTTAATTAGGTTATAACTCGAATCTTTTCCTCCCTGAGAGATAAAATTGCCGAAGTGATCTGAGCTGATAAACTGGCAGCAGAATTAATTTGGCCGCTCGCGCACTACTGTATCAAAGGCTCCCGTGTACAAAGACATGTTTGCGTTCACTAACGACGTGTCTGGAGATGAAACTTGAAAGCTCAGGAGAGAGGAAGAGAGAGAGAACGAGAGAGACCGAGTTATAGACAACTAAATTCTGAGGCTGGTCCCCTGGGCCAATGCACAGGAGGTCACAGCGCACATGCTAATTGAGGCATGTACACGTGTACAGTTATTTTTCATCCTATCCTTCTTTTTGTGAGATGCTACTGTAAAGATGTACTGTATCTGAGCACTTGACTGACATGGCGTGTTGCGTAATCGTGGCACAGAGTTGTTTAATGACTGCTTTTAACAGCCCACAAAAGAAATCACACGAGCTCCAAACTAATTATGAATCCCTTATTTAAATATTGACTTGCAAATAAAGCTACATGACATATTCAAAGCTGAAATTTAAACAAATTAGTTACAGTAACGCTTTTCAACCATTTGCATTCATAATTGCAAATTTTAGCACTTGACAAGCTCTTAAGTAATGAAAGTATTTCCACAGTTATAAATCTTCACCTTTAATCACTCTAAAGTGCCTTGTGTAAGTAACTCAAGAAGTCTAATTAAGAAGTACACAAGCTCACCCATTCATATCGTGTTGTTTAGTATTATTACATTTGCTCCTATTCTATAGCATCCCAATGCAGAGGATCTTTCATGAGTAAGGCATGTTGATCAGACATTACTGATCCTGGAACAACAATATTCTCAAAGACATAAACTTAAACCCACTCACCATCCCTAACCATAACCAGCCGCTAAACTAGAGGGAAGTAAAAAGCATTACACCTAACACAGAAATCTTATGAGCTATTAGTGATGTTGTTCCAGGACAATAATATTGGCTAGGAAGTTATTTAAAATGTCTACTAGTGTATCTGTTTAGGCCTTCATTTTGCCATTAGCATGAGAGAGGAAACCCTCAATATAGATGGTAGTAGGTTAATGGGCTACTTGCATGAAGGTTGATCTCATGTAGGTGAACCCATAGGGTTAAAAGTTACATCCCCTGCACTCATCACGTTGTCATTGAGCAAGCTGGTGCCTTTCTTCCTAATACAAAGAAAACCAACTAAATGTCACATACATAACATTTTACTCAGGGCACAGTGAGGTCAGCTGTGCCCTGGGGATTCCCAGATAACACACACTGATCAGATGTATTGCTTGAATGCACTGTAAGTCATATTGGATAAAAGCGTCTGCCAAATGCATGAATGTAAATGTAAACTCGGGATGTGTAGGCTGAGACGAGCCTGCCATGACACTTAGCTTCAGTCTCAAACTAAAATGAATCAACAATAGTCTTGACAGCCCCAGTTCTACAGCGAACCATCGGGATGTTCTCCAAAAATTCACCTTTTGTGTGTCTTGGATGGAAGACAGTCATACTGATGAGAAAACAAAGAGTCTTGAATACTTTTTGCATTCTTTAAAAGCATTCTTCCTTGAAGCTTTGCGAGCTCTACAATGCCTACAAGATTAGTGAGAATTTCATTTCCAAAATGCATAAATTTATAATTACAACACTGGCTCTACTTCTGACAGTGCCTTTGGCTTATGGCCATTTTATGAGACATCCTCAAAACGCTTGCCACGTTTGCACCTATGAGCTCATTCATTCGACAGTCATAGAACCTTGGATGTGTCTTATCCCATATGGATGCATCTTATGTAGAGCTGGAACTCATAACCCTGCAGTTTAACTTTGGTTGAGAAATGGCTTGGCGTGGTAGCACATTAGTTACATCACTCGTCATTCTAGAAGGACAAGATTGAATTGTAAATTACCTATTACCTCAACTCATGAATCTCCAATAGTCCATGTTTGTAAGAAACTATTCATGGTAGAAACATGTGCGTTAATCTCAATTCTGGCCACAGCAAATCCTGTGACCTACAATGATAAAACAGGGATCTTGCACTTAAAAATCCTTTGGTTAGATGCACCTGTAACATTCGTCAATCCATGAAATTATATTGAACTGCGTTAGACATCCGTCAACCCTTTCTGGTAATCTCATCTGAAGGGTTAACAGCATGACTGTTGCAACTGACAAATGGTTTAGCTGAGACGAGCAGATGGTCAAGCAACTGTAAGTTTTGTGCTTTTATGATTCACTTCCAAATGCATAACACAGTTTCCTAAAATCTGTTATATTTTGATACCAGTGAGGTCACGGGGTCATTACTCAGGGTTCAACCCAGTCACATTAACTGGGTACAGATTTTATTCCAACATACCCCGTGTGCAAGGGCCTGGCAGCCCGGGTGAGGATGAAGTCATTTTTAGAAATTCATTGTCAAAGTATATATTATTAAGGGTAAAATTTAGGTCACTTCCTCCAGAGATAACTACACTCTTTACAAGGTGCCAAATTAGACTGACATATTCTTGAACTATAGCAATATACAACATTTATCTACATCAAC
>JAZGTJ010013757.1:0-14692 GCA_036877575.1 Botia almorhae
TTTTTTCTCCTTAATCCTTATGTGTATATGTTATTTTGTGATGCAGATGGCTCCTGAACCAGCTTCTTGATAAGCATGCAGTTACATCTGATGAGAAGGCCAGGATAATTTGTCTGCAACAGCAAATGGCAAAATCTGCGAGGATCGGAAGTGATGTCAACAAAAAACGAAAGACACGCTTTTTTCAGAGTTCGACAAGCTCACAACCATTATTGATTTGTATCGAGGTATGTTCACTTTTTATTCACTTTAAGTGTTAAGAAAAGTACAGAGATTTCTTGTTTATTGAAATCCCTTTATTGCTATATTTATTATATGCTTATTTTTCTTGGAATCCTGGAATGGAATCTGAGTTAACCATAAATATAGTTTTTAGATCACTGTTAATCAGATCACTTTGGTTAATACTACTACTACTACTACTACTACTAATAAACTATTTATACAGCACCTTTCAACAACAAAGTTACAGACTTATTAAACCAGAATTAAAACATTTCAGGACTGATGTAAATAAAACTAGACAATTAAATAATACAGATGAAAATAAACAACAACAAATCTAAAAAATAATATTAAAGGGTTGTAATATTCCAAGAAGAGTATGTTACATTGCTATGAATGTGATTATTAATCAATGAATAAAATATTCAGACCCATTTCTAATCTGGTTCTATTGTGATTTTCAGGTGTACTTCCAACTTTCCAGGTGTTCCTGAAGAAGTTGCAACATGAAAAGCCCATGATTCATGTGCTGCATGCTGAAATGCTGCTACTGGTTAGGGAACTTCTCTCCAAATTTATGAAGCCTGAAACTATTCCTTTGAGTGCAAAGGGCTTGTTGAAGCTTAATGTTCACCAGAGAGACCTGCAGTACACTGACAAAAGGTTGTCTGTGGGGAGATTCAGCTTCTTTGCCTTAAACAAGGCTAGAGTAGAAAAGAAGCCCTGGGTGCAGAAGGTCTACAGCTCTCTCAGAGAAGGCTACATAAAGGCAGCAACATTCCTCCTGAAAAACCTGCCCCTCAACAACAACATCATCACCTCTTTATCTGCCCTGACACCATCATTGATTCTCCATGAATCAGTCCAAGGTGCATTCAACACCTTGGCCAAGGCCTTGACAAATGCTGTGAAGTCAGAGGAGTTGGGTCAACTGGATGAAGAGGTTCGAGCCTACCAGATTAATACAGATCTAGGAGCACAGGCCAAATGCTTTGAGAGAACAATGCACGAATCAATGTTGACTGGTGGAGTAAGATTTTTGCCATGAAGATGCCAGAAGGAGGAATGAGGTTCCCCATCTTAGGGAAGTTGGTAAAGGCTCTTCTGTCATTGTTCACTGGGCCTCTTGTCGAAGGATCGTTTAACATGATGGATGATATAATTGAGAAAGACAGGGTTCCCCCACCTCTTCCACCCTTGGAGTTAAACGAAAAGCTGCCGCTACAGCCTCCACCTCCTCCACTCTTCGAGTTAAACGAAAAGCTGCCGCTACAGCCTCCACCCCTGCAGTTAAAGGCACTGCTGCTGCTACAGCCTCCACCTCTTCCACCCTTGGAGTTAAACAAAAAGCTGCTGCTACAGCCTCCACCCCTGCAGTTAAAGGCACTGCTGCTACAGTCTCCACCTCCTCCACTGCTGGAGTTAAAGGTAAAGCTGCTGCTACAGCCTCCACCTCCTCCACTGTTGGAGTTAAAGGTAAAGCTGCTGCTACAGCCTTTTTCTCCTCCACCCCTGGAGTTAAAGGCAAAACTGCTGCTACAGTCTCCACCTCCTCCACTGTTGGAGTTAAAGGTAAAGCTGCTGCTACAGCCTCCACCTCCTCCACTGTTGGAGTTAAAGGTAAAGCTGCTGCTACAGTCTCCACCTCCTCCACTGTTGGAGTTAAAGGTAAAGCTGCTGCTACAGCCTCTTTCTCCTCCACCCCTGGAGTTAAAGGCAAAACTGCTGCTACAGTCTCCACCTCCTCCACTGTTGGAGTTAAAGGTAAAGCTGCTGCTACAGCCTCTTTCTCCTCTACCCCTGGGGTAAAGGCAAAACTGCTGCTACAGCCTCCACCCCCTCCACCTCTCCTGGAGCCACTCCTGCACATGTAGCTAGTCAAACACTAAAACAGGTGTCAGGTGTAGCCAAGCTTCAGGAATATTGTTTCACAGCCAAAAAGCAGAAAAAGTGAAAAGCACTCTAGAGACATTTGCACAAGAACAGCACTTTTTGGAATTTAATGGTGGTGCTGTTACTTTTTTTCCTGTTCATTATTAAGAGTTTCACAAAACATTGTTTGGTGTTATGATAAATTAAAACATGCACTGAAAAATCACTTTTTGAAAAAGCACTTTTTGGAATTTAATGGTGGTGCTATTACTTTTTTCTGTTAATTATTAAGAGTTTCACAAAACGTTGTTTGGTGTTATAAGATAAATAAAAACATGCACTGAAAAGATGTGTGGTAGATGGTTGATTATTTGTCAAGGTATATATTTTTTCAAAGATTACAAATAGCTTTTAAAATATGCAAACTGGCAATATTAAAGCGGTTTAATCTCCCCTTAAAACGCTATTGGTCTCGACTATTTAAATAAAGTGTTTGTTAAAGGAATATGGCTTCGCCTGAAAAAAGTTCAGTCAGAAGATTTTTTTTCACTTTAATCCCTGAGTCTATCAAATCCTGATGATCTGTCTCAGGGTCATTTCATCCAGTCCCCCACCATCTGGTCTCAGGGTTGGATCCAGCTGACTACAGAACCTTGGGGAATGAAAGACAGACAGATTTAGTGTGGAGCCAGTACATCTGTTCTTGTAGGAAATGTTCCCGGTTCCGGTTTACCTAATTAATGCAGCATAATAATCCCTTAGGGTATTTTAGTAATAAATCCATATGACTACGTGTAGACAAGATTAAAGAGGTGGGTCTTAAGTCTAGATTTATAAATGACAGAGTGTATCTGGACAACACTGGGAAGACTATTCCAAAGTCCAAACCATCAGCACTTTTTTTTAAATTCTGGGTACTATCAGTTGGCAGATCGCAGTGAATCTGAAGGACTGTAATAGGAAAGGAGCTCGCTTAGGTAATGAAGAGCTAAACCATTCAGGACCTTGTACGTAATGAGCAAAATGTTAAAGTTTATACAATGCTTGATAGGCAGCCAGTGTAGTGTTGACAAAACTGGGTTTATATGGTGATACTTGTTTGTTCTCGTGAGAACTCTGGCTGCTCTTTTGGGAACTCCTGCAGTAATTAAATTTAATAGTTTTATTTCTATATAGCAGTCAGAAATAACAGAAACCATGTACACTTCAGGTTTACATGTGAAATTTTAAAGTGTTCTTGTAATTTAAAGACACATGTACTGAAATCACATTAAACCAAAACCAGCTGATTAAAGTGTGTCCGTTTGAATTGTCAGGTTGAGGAATGCAATTTCAAGTGTTCACATCTTTTTAAGATTCTGTGAACATTTAATGATGCATATCAGTGTTGGGGAAAACATTAACTGCCTTAGTTGCCCTCCTCAGTGTATGATCTTCATTTACATCAAAATTATCACTTATTTTCTCTTTTGACAGGGTAATGCATGATGTCTTTTATATTTACAGATTCTTTGTCAGGATAAATGGATTTCCAAGATCCAGACAAGCTAACGGGGGACCTTTATACACGTGGCATCATTTATCAGAAACAACATAGACTATAACCGGCAGAACAACTAGCTAGATACCAGGTAAGATTAATTCATTTTTACCGGAAAGGCCTTCTGTCACAGTTTAAGACTTTGACCATGAAGGGCTTGTGAATGGACTGAGAATGCACTACACTACACACACACACACACCTATATCACAGACGCACATACACAGATGCATGCAATATTACAGTCTGTTCACTGGCAATGACATCAAGTACACACAGATGTGTATGGCATCTTAAAGGTATTTGTATTGTGTATTTAATAATTGGATTAATTTTGTGTGTATACCTGATTGACATCAGGTATAAAATGAAGGAACTTCTTGGAATCGGACAATAAAATGAATGAGCTACGCATGACTGAAGCACCAGTCTTCGAGAAGAGAGCAGAAAATAATGGGAATTATTAATTTATTTCATGGTTGTCACTGAAACACCAGTCTCCGCCCCCAATCCACGATTCTAATCACCTAAATTCTAATCACACGCACCTTATTATCATTACACTCATCATCAAACACTATAGTAACACACGCTGTACACAATCACGTTGTCTGGTCTCCAGTATGGACGAGGACTCAAACTTTTGCAAAGTTACCCGATTTCATGTCTCCACGCTCCTCGATCTCCTTCGGCTCCCATGTTTGTTCCAGCATCTGCGATCAGTCTACTTACCTGCAATCATCTTCAGAAACCAGCTCCTGAATATCCTACAGTCATTTATCGAACTCCCGAAATCTGGTTAAAGAGACATCTATTAATATCATCATCTGTTGGTTAAAATCTGTATTCATCTATACTCCCGTGCTTGCCGTTCCTGTCATCTCATTGTACAATAAACCCGCCTGTTTATTTATATTAACATCTGCGTCTGACAGAGAGCTCAAGACTATTGGCAAAAGAACCTATTGGCTGTAGAACCTGTTCCTACTCACATGAAGGATCTGGGCTTTTAACAGCCTATATTTTATAGTTCCCAAGAAGGAGCCCAAGAAGGGCAATTCTAGATCTGTGTCACTTAATCAGTCTCTAAAGAGATACAGATTCAAAATGTTAATGCTCAAACAGATCATTTTTTTTGTTATAACATATATAAGAAAGATAAATGTATATAAATTCAAATTAATGCATAAAGAAGCAAAACTCACCAGAGTTCTCACAAAAGGAAGAAACGTAATTCAAAAACTGTTTTTTTACATTCAGCAACAGGATGAATTTGAACCATGTGCACTTTTTAATCTCATGCGTTCTCAGCAAGCTTCTTCGTCTGAACTAAACGAAATGTATTTCTATAGCATTAACCGCCCTCTAGCAGCAATCATGAAATTTCGCCAAACTACAAGAGCTTCTTAATGATATGTAAATTATAGGAAAACCAAATTAAATGTGCAATTTAAGGGGGTTACAGTTGCACGGCCTTTCTTCAGACTTAGAATCTGATGACGTATTTTGCAAACAGCTTTTAAAAGCTTTGTGGAGTGCAATACTACGAATCCTTGGTCACATGACCTTGACTTGGCTATAAATACACCTGATTTTACACGTTAAGGCTCAGACATGCCTGAAGCACTTTCCCCATAATTATCATTCTTCTGTATTTGTAGCAAGGAGCTGCAATTTTGCAACCATAGGTTAAAATCATCAACAAATTAAGACTTGATCTGTGGCCACTACTACTGATTAAAAATTAGCAAATACTTTAATAAACTCTGTGTGGTACTCTGGTGGCCTTTAGACAGTAGCCAGTAGAATTTGAGTAGAACACTCAATTTATCATTTACACCAGATGAAGTTATATTAAGCACCATTACTTCAAAAGAGTTGTATCTGAAATCAGATCTCTGGGTAACTTTAAAAATATTCCTATAAAGGATGTAACCTTTTAAGATTTTCACAGACACAACACCACAACTATTGCAAGTGTAATTTCCCTTTGTTTCCACTTCTGGCCTAGCACTGTCCAACAAGCCAAAAAAGTGTAACAATTTAAAAGATCAACTGCGTAACTGCTGCCACCTGGCAGTGGTACAGTACAATGAATGCTGCACTCCACGGGACAAGAAGCCTCATTGTTGCAGCAAACCTGACGGCCTCCGCAGGTGGCTTGGTTAGCACGCTGGCCTCTCCCCCTGAAGTAGCCAGACACAAAGGAAGAGGGTCAGGACAGTCAAGCTGTTTTGGATTTTTTAAAAGAGCAGGCAGAGAGGGATGAGGAGAGGTAGAGGCAGGCATATACACATCCTAATTATAAACAACTTCTGAGATCATGCACGCTGCTCGAAATGTAAGCGAGTATGTTTATAATGAATAAAAGTATGCATAGCAATAACAATAAATGACTCAAATAAACAGGTTAAACAACAACAATGCAGTACCAACAGAGAATTCTTTAGTGGCAGCATTAAATGTAAACCTTTAGAGCCCAGTCATCACAATTATAGGTGATGTTTATATATTTTTCACACACACCTTTGCAATTAAACTATTTACAGCATGAAGCTAAACAGTGCACTTTGTAAATCTTGGAACAGTCCATTTCTTACTAAATGATAGGGGTAATATCAGGAGGGAATACTTTCTACAGACGCGGTTACTTGATTAAAACATTTGTTTTAACACACAGCAAAAAAAAAACGCTTTGTGTAAAGACGATCAAACCTCTGGTGTCTTCACGTAACAAGAAAATAAATATAAAAATACATATAAAAATAAAAAGCTCTTGGTCAGTGTCTTACACAACGGTAATAAAATTGTCTTGCAGAACTAAGCCCAAAACCCAGTTAAACGAATGTGGTCAAGCCAGTCGCCACTTTGGAATGCACGGCCATTTTAGCCCAGGCATTGTTTTTTTTGTTCATTTATTTTTCGTGTTTTTCGTGTTCATTTATTTAGCCAGCTTGTCTGTCAAAAATAAAGTATAAAAATATATAGCAATAATTCAGTTTTATTTATATAGCGCTTTTTACAGTGTTACATTGCTTCAAAGCAGCTTTACATAAAAATAATAATAAAACAGAACAAATGGCAGACATGTTAATGGTATTATTATTTTATTTTAAAAAAGTAAAAACAAATTAACTGTCTGATGTGGCAGACATGTTATTTTAATATCAAATATATAAAGCAAATATATAAACAAATACATAATAACCACCTGACCAACATAAATAAAAAGAATACAAATATTACAAATAGCTCTGATGAAGTGAAAATGCATCTAAATATTGAGCAAGTGCTTAAGCTCCACAAAAATAATATCAAAATAACTGTCTGATGTTTAATTACAAAATAAAAGCTTCCAAAGACTCATATTTAATCTGTTCTGCCTATCATTCCACATAGCTTTAATAAAGTCCCTGATTCCACAGACCAATTTTACCTCAGATTGACAGCAGGACAGGTTGTCACTCACCCAATATCAGGACTTAATAATGTGGCATTGCAAAGCCCTTCAAACACTTAGCATTTCAGCTGTAAAAAGAAAAGTCACTGATTCCATAGAACAATTTTATTTCAAATTGACAGCGGACCTTTCTTAGGTTGTCATTCACCCAGTATCAAGACAGTCTGAGGTGGCATTACAAAATAATAGCCCTTTAACTACTTATATACAAGGGGTTTTACTTTTGCATTTCAGATCTAAAAAGGAAAGTCCCCGTTTACACACAACAGTTTCACTTCAGACTGACAGTAGACCTTCTCAGGTTGTCACACCCAATTTCAGGACTGAATGATATGGCATAACAAAATAAAATCCCTCAAGAAACTCAACGATATATAAGGGGTTTAACTCAGCATTTCGGATCGCTCTGAAAAGAAAAGTCCCTGTTTACACAGGCTATTAAGTCCAGTTTCACTTTAGATTAATAATACACCTTTTCAGGTTCTCAGCCAATGCTAAGTTTAAGAGTGTGTTTTCTCACAGTGTCACACAATAACAAGACATTGTGATGTTGAATAAACATTTTAAATTTTAATGACAATCATTTACAAATTCTTTAAATCTAGTCCCACTTTAGATTTTATACTGAATTTTCCAATATGTTTTACAGGAACGCTGACAGAAATTATCAACCATTGTTTAAAACAAAACTAAAAACTGGTTCTTTTAAATAAAAAGAGAAACAAGATAAATATTCAAATCCACTTTAAACAATGGACTTAAGAACACAAAATGCAGTTCCAGATGTTGTCTCTGACCTGTTCTTGCTCAACAGAAAAACAACTTTACAAAATCAGATTTACAATTTACAACATTAGATTTAATGCAAAATCTGCATTAATTTCAGTTGTTGTACTAAACAACGCACATACACGCTTAATATAGTGTATTATCTCCAGTGACAATAACAATGTGTGTATTACCATGTACTACCTGTGATTTATACTCTTTGCCTGCTCTTTATTTGTAAAACATTTTTTGCATGTGCTGCATTAGAAGCCAAAAAACTCGCTGTATAATTACACTCCTGTGACCAAATTAGATCACTGTAGCGTACTGCTGTGTCTGTTGTTGTCTCTGTTTACCTGCTGGAACCAATGTGCAAAACACTATTGAAGAATAGCTCTCTTTGGCAAAAACATTACTTTTGTTAGCAAGAAACAACTGGCATTTTGTTACTGTCCGTTTATTTAATGATTTTTTTCTAGCAACCATTTTCTAACAGTTAAAGGCTGATCTGCGTTGTGGCTCACAATGCCCATAAGTGTCCTAAAATCATTGGTCACCATGGCTTTACAGGCCATATTGTGTTCTTTTGGCCCCTCTTCTTCATTTATTTTCATCTCACAGGCAGTAAACCCTGTGAAATAGAAAATGTATTACGTTATTATGTTTTTTTGTGTCTCTTTTCCTAACATGTTTTTTTATTAATTTCCTCAGTTTCAGTAAGACATTAAGCTCTGTGCTGAAACACAATATTGATAGGTATTGAGTCTCTGAGCAACTTATCCAGGAAGATACTGTAACTAAAAATAGTAGATTGTATTGGTAAATTACTGTTTGGTAACAGTAAATTACTGTTTGGTATATGATACTACTCTGACAACTCCACATTTTCTGGTACTTTTAATGTAATAGTATACAACTTTGCTATATGTGTTGACATCATGAAGGTTCATCTTGAACTGTTGTAAACTCTTTCTTTGCTGCACTGTGAAATTTTTATTATTAACAATTATCTGTTATCTTTTGAAGCTGCATTATAGATTTTATTATAGATTTTGTTTTATTTAAATTACAACTTTACTGAAGTTGTATTAAACAAAATATAACAAAACAAATAGTGTTTACCTTATACTTTATTTTTTCCTTGTGTATTTAAATTGTGGTTTGAGTAAGATCCGCAAAGCTGCATTTTATTTAGTTTTCCTCCAAACAATAGACAAACACTTGTTTTACAAACCTGATGCCATAATTTGTACAGCCATAATTTTTATTCACGGACCATTTCTTTTTTGGATGTTCCAAAACATAAAACTGGAACAGCTAAAAACCCCATTATTTATTTTGCCATTGAAAACAAATAACATTTAAAACCATGTGTACTGTTTCAGACTTTAGCATAGAGAAGCATTCCCAACTACAATACCACAAATATTTTGTATTCTTCTTGTCATTTTGTACTGTCAAGGTTTATTGAAACACAAGCATTGATGTAATTTACATACCAAGATGACAATGACCCCACAATTACTGCTATGCTGCTGGACTAGATGTTTCAGTACTCCTTTCTTTTCCATTTGATGTCAGCCTACTTCATTTTTCCTTGGTAGGTTCTACTTATTTTTACAAAACGTGATGTATTATGTAAATATGAATTAATTATGAACAAATAACAGAAAGTTTGCTTTTTATATTATTACTTTATTCTAAACATATGTTTTATTATCTTGGAAAGTGTAACTACATCCAAATAATCTTTAAATAAACTTAATTTTAACTTTCAATCCATACAAAAGCAATGTTTGCTTCACTTTTTCCAACACAACAGGCAAAAGTAATCAGCTATTATTTTACAAGGTATGTGTTATGGAGGAGGTATGCTCCGCCCTCTGCTGGCCGCCAGCGGGATCCCACGCCAAAATACTAACCGCTATCTAGAACTACATTTCCCATCAACCCAGTATCCTGGACTGATGAGCGGACTGATGAGCTTCCTGTTTGCCACCTGTCAGCCATCCGCCAGTTATCTACCGAACTATCAGCTTAGGCATCGCAGCTCTTGACCCATCAGCAGCAACTTACTTATTTAACCACCCTCACTGAAGAGCTGGTACGAGCGATTCAAGGAACAAGATTTTTCCCTCCAACCGCGATGACTGCAACACCACCTGCACCTGTCATGTCTTCCCTGGTGAGTCCACGTTTAGCGTTCCCAGATAAGTTTAATGGTGATGCGGGGAAGTGCAAGAGTTTCTTTTTGTTTCCCAACAACCTGCTCTATATCCCTCAGAGAGTAGCTGCATCGCTTTTGTTTGCTCTCTCCTAACAGGTAAGGCTCTAGACTGGGCTACCGGAGTTTGAAGGTCAGATGGGTCAGTTTTTCCTCCTTTTGATTCTTTTCAGTTCAGGGAAGTTTTTGAAAATCCTGCTGAGGGAATCTGCCCCGGTGAACAGCTACTTGCCTTAAATCAAGGAAGGCTTACTGCAGCTGAATATAGAAAACTAGTTATGAAGGTGTGCCCTTCCATGAGCCAATGCAGGTCAACTACACTCACCTTTCGTCTAAGGAACGCGAGAATTGTATTCGCTCCGGTCTCTGTTTATACTGCAGTCAGTCTGGTTACCTGAGAGCCTCCTGACCCGTTCATCCAGTACCTTCTCCGGTGAGTGTAGCTTCTACCATAAATAATCAAACTAATTCAATTAGTGTACCAGTGACTTTTACTATAGATGATGTTACTATGAACTCATTTGCCTTAAATGATTCCGGTGCTGCGGCTAATTTCATTTCATAAGAATTTGCTAAAAATAATAACATTCCACTCTCATGTTCTTCTTCCCTAGAGGTGGAGGCATTAGATGGTCGGCCTTTGGGAGTGGGTAGAGTGGGAGTGCTCCACTCAGAAAATTTATGGTTGTATGCCATCTCCACGCCAAATCATACCATCGTTCTGGGTTTGCTCTGGCTGCGTGCGCACGAACCCTCCATTTCGTTGAATCGCTCGATTATCCCTCCTGAATACTGATCTGGCTCCTGTCTTTCGCAAGCAGAAGGCTTTTCAATTACCCCTGCATTGAGAGGTAGATTGCACAATTGATCTCATTCCTGGAGCGAAACCTTCTAAAAGACGTATTTTTCCATTGTCACATCGCGAATCAGCTGCCATACAGCAATATATTGAGGAGGAACTAGTGAAAGGTTTCATTCGTCTGTCAAATTCGCCAGTTTACACTCTTTTTACAGACTGTGATGACACGTTCCCAAAGTTATTAACAGTTAAATATAATAATTTAATGTAATGCAAGATGAAACTTTCTATTATCTATAAAAGAGATTTGAGGATTTTTTTACTTATATAATTTTGTATTATAAAATAAGAATATAAACATTACAAACACATTAATTATATTACTGTTTAATTTACTAAGGAATAAAATCTTTGAAAAGTGCTCAATTTTCCCCAATGTTTTCTACTAAATGATGCTAATCCATCAACTCTCACATTCATGACGATGTAGAACATCTTGTATATGGGTTTTTGTAGGGATTTTATTTCTGTAATGGCACAACAGACATTATTGTCTAAAATTGTAGGAGTGATAACCTGAGAAGGTCTGCTGTCAATCTGAAGAGAAAGAGAATTTTTTTACAGCTATCTAAAAAGCTAAGTTAGACCCCTTGTCCCTCATATATGAGTTTTTGAAGGGCTATTATTTTGTAGTACCACATCAGACTGTCCTGATACTGGGTGATAACCTAGGAAGGTCTACTGTCAATCTGAAATAAAACTGTAGTGTGAAAACAGGGACTTTTCTTTCTGGAGCTATGTGAAATGCTAAGTAAAACGCCTTGTATATAAGTTTACCGTACTTCCACCCGTCCAATTGCACATTTCTTCGGATTGGCTGTGAGCGACTTCAGGACCGCTCACAGATGTTGCATATGCCGCCAGTCGTTACTGTATATGACAATATCATCCAGGTAAGCGGTGGCATATGCTTGATTGGGTCGTAAACCCAGTCCATGAGGCGCTGAAACGTGGCCGGCGCCCCAAACAATCCGAGCGGTAGTGTGACGAATTGGTGTAAACCAAACGGCATGGAAAAGGCTGTTTTCTCTCTTGACATTGGCGTTAGGGGGATTTGCCAATATCCCTTTGTCAAATCCAGTGTTGAATAAAAGCCAACTATGCCTTACCGATCGAGCAACTTGTCAATTCAAGGCATTGGATAGGCATCGAATTTTGACAGCGTTCACCTTACGATAGTCGACACAGAACCTGATCAAGCCGTCTGCCTTAGGCACCAAGACCATCGGGCTGGACCAGTCACTGTACGACTCTTCTTTCATGCCCATTTGCAGCATAGATTACAGTTCATCCCAGACTAACTTGTTCGGGTACAGAGGCTTTCTTCCTCCAAGGTTTTAGGAGGGTGAGGTGGTAAATTTGCCGTGTGCCGTCTGTCCGGGCGCTCCACCTCATAGTTTACGACATCTCCTACTCATTGTGTGACCATAAAGGGTCCGTGCCACTTGGCGAGTAATTTGGAGCTAGAAGTGGGCAGTAATAGGAGCACCTTCTGTCCCGGAGTGAATTCACGAAGCTGGGTTCCCCTGTTGTTATTGCGGGCTTGTCGTTTCTAGGCCTGCAGCAAATTCTCCAGCTTGAGCCGCCCCAGTGTATGGAGTTATGCTCTCAGGTCCAGGACGTATTGAATAAAATTTTTTACGAAAGAAGGCTCGTCCTCCCAAGCCTCTCTAAGGACATCAAGCACCCCTAAGGGCCGCCGTCCATAAAGAAACTTGAATCGAGAAAATCCAGTGGAATCTTGGGGAACTTTGCGTAATGTAAACATCAGGGGTTCCAACCAGCGATCCCAATTTTTCACATCGTCATGTACGTTTTTTTTAATCATGTTGGTTTGGTTACATCATTTGACCAGGCCATCCGTTTGGGGGTGGTAAACACCGGTACGAACCAATTTGATACCCAATAATTCGTAAAGTTTGCGTAAAGTGCGTGACAAATGTTGTGCCCTGATCAGTAAGGATCTCATTCGGGATCCCCACCTGGGAGATAATACGGAAGAGGGCGTCCACCTGGAAGCGCCACTGCTTCCGGGTATCGGGCTGCATAGTCGATTACTACTAATTACTACCGTTCTAATGGCCCGATGAGGTCCATGGCAATTCTTCGAAGGGGACCTCGATTATAGGAAGCGGGTGCAATGGCACTTTTGGGACAGCCAAAAGGGTTTACTAACTGACATTCGTGGCCTGCTGCACACCACCTGCAGATGTCCCCACAAATGCCCGGCCAGTAGAAGTGGGCCATGAGACGGTTAAGTGTTTTGTCCTGTCCTAAATGAGCGGCCATTGGATTATGATGGGCTGCCCGGAAAAGCATTTCCTGACGGCCTTTTTGGATATAACCTCTGGGTTATATTCTCTTTGGTTTGTGTGTCCAATGTCTCATCTCAAGACTGTTCAAGGGGAAAGTCCTAGAGCGGAGGATAGACTTTCGTCTCTCCTCATGGCGGGTCATTTCCCCCTGTCCATGCCTCCGTGATACCTGGGTTCCCTTCCCCAACCCCCACCAGTCTCATGCTTCCATCAGCCGAGTCTCCGCAGGAGACACACCTCACGTGCACACACCTCACCTTAACCATGCGGCTCGTATCCAATGCCCCTGATTGCATCAGCATTATTGCACATACATAATTATATATAACCTAAGCATTATAAAGAAAATAAGGGTTTAAACATTCACCTCATAATTTACATTCTGGGGTTATTCCAGAAAGCAGGGTTAACTAACCATTAAAGAGTTTGTTCAATCAACCCTCTGGAAGTAACCTAGAGTTTAAGAGATAAAGTTAAAGTTCATGGGCATGCGCTTGCACTTGCACATGGTGCTGATGGAGGTGCAAACATTCTGACATAGAGGATGACTTGCAATATTTTGCCTCCTTGGTTCTGTGTCGACATTTGCAAACATATTTACAATGATTGTTTTATGTACAGTGTATGTCTTCCTTTGCTTGTAAACACAGTGGAGCGATTACCAGTTCTGTCAGATCAAAGCGTCCTATGTCAGAACGTAGCGTCCTCCATTAGAACCACATCACTGTGGTGCTCTTGTAAAAGTGCATTGGAGACATGGAAGAGAAGAAAATGTTGAGCAGTTGCTTTTTTGTTCTTTTGTGCACAAAAAAATTATTGTCGCTTTATAAAATTAGGATTGAACCACTGTGTTCACATGAACTGTTTAAATGATGTCTTTATCATTTTTTGGGGCCTTGAAAGTGGTGTTTGCGGTGGTTGCGGGGGACACGCAACGTATCTCCGGCTGGCGGCACTTCCAGACTTCGCTCTCAGTCCAGTCTTTCCTACCTTCCTTCCAATCTCTGCTCTCATCCGTAACTTCCTCTGGGCGGAAGGCGGCGGCGTTTTGACGCCACGGGGTGACGCGTCGCAGCTGTGCCCGGTCCGCCCGTGATGAGCTCGGGCAGGTGCGGCGCGTCCGTTGCCAGGGCGACGCTGATTGCCCCGGTGCGCCTCGTCACCCCCCCCCCCCAAGCGCCGGCCTTGTCCCAGGGGTGACAGTGGATAGCGGGGGAGTAACGAGGGGAGGGCAGGAAGAGTGTGGGGCGCCCTCCGGCTCGTGACGCTCCTGGTCCACCCTCCGAGGGAACGGCTGCGTCCTTTTCCCAGCCCCGCAGTGTTGTCCGGCGTCCGCCAGCTCGACCACCCATTCTGCGACCTGCGCGGCGATGCGCTCCTTCTTGGACGGCCCGTGGTGCGCGATGCGGGTCAGGTCGGGTAGCGGCGC
>JAZGTJ010013758.1:0-14691 GCA_036877575.1 Botia almorhae
GTGTGCTATGTACATTCATCATACATGTAAAGCTGCTTTGTAACAATGTCCTTTTGTGAAAAGCGCTATACAAATAAAGTTGAATTGAATTGAATTGAATTTATATTTCTGCCTATGTCTCTCTCTCTGACCCCATATATTTCTTCTCATGCCTTTCCAAGAGTATATGTAAATAATATGCTAATGTAACATTTATGTATAGCAAGTTAATTGTTAAAAGGGAACAACATTAATTTTTAAGGCACAAACACACACACGTATACAGTGGTGGTTCTACATTGAATTGCGCCCAGGGCGAAACTCTTTCCCGGCGCCCCCCGACCACCTCGCACCTGTTTCCTCCAAGTTCGTGTGCCGCCCCTCACGTGTCATGAGAAAATGGCGCCCCGCGCGCGTATATACAGTGCTGCTTAAAAGTTTGTGAACCCTCCAGACATGAGGGTCTTTTGTGTAAAAAAACAAACACGAATAACCTAATCAAATGTACATCCAAAACCCAATTTGTAAAGCAGACTTCCAAATGATGGACACAAACAAAAAAAGGATATATTGTCATTATTTATTGAACAAAAGGGGTTAATCTCACAAAAATGGGAAATTTGACTTGTGCAGAAGTATGTGAAGCCTTTTATTTAGTAGCTTGTGGCCCCTCTTTTTGCAGCCATTACTTCAACCAAAGGCTTTCCTGTAACCACTGACCAGTCTCTCACATCTGTCTTTGGGGATTTTCAGTTGGTTTCTCCAGATGCATTTTCCTCACTGTATCTTTTTCTTTCACTCTTTCCATCTTTCTGAATAGTCCTTTTTGTCCATTTTTTGTCTTTCCCTCTCTGACAGTATCTTTTTCTGTTCCTCACTCCTCCACTTTAATGCATTTTAATTCATTTCTAAACACTACATTTGTAACGCTAGTAACGTAATGTTATTGACATATTCAATCAAATGACAAATTTAAAATGTAATGCGTTACATTACTGCGTTATCAAAAAAAGTAATTAGAATACAGTAACACATTACACAGTAACACTTAATACCCAATTAACAGTACTCACTGTTACTCACTGAAACAGTACTCACACTGTAATTTTTTTTAAATCTGTAAAAATATTTAAAAGAATTTTTTTAAAGAAATATTTTTTTTTATATTTACATATACTTCAAGTGATAAGCACACCCTGACTGTATGTGTCATAATCAACTGTGTTTCACAAAACCACCGCAGGAAAATTGCTGTTTATATAAAAGTAAATTATTATGATTTGAAATTGCTGTGGGAAATTATCCTAACCATTTAGATGCTGCTTTCTGTTTCTCCTAATAAAATATAGGTAGTATATGATCTGACATGTTCATCTTAATACATTAAAGTTTAATAATGTCAGATTATGTAACAGGGGTGTGGTTTAATGTTTTGGAGTGTATTTAATAAGATTTGTTGGTCAGGATTTGTCTGTCGTACTCAGTTAAGTCGATTTTATGAACAGCAGCGACCTGTAGTGGTCATAAAAGCAACGATATTTTAGTTTGCAGTCCAACACACATTTATGGTTGTCAGTTTGAGGGCAGCTCCGTGCTTTGCTTTTTTGTTTAAAGAAAAAGAGAAAAGGTGTGTGTTAGACCCCATTTCCGTATGCTCAAAAAAATGTGCATATGCACATGTGCAGCAGGTTGTACAGGATGTTGCTCGGAACATTATCGTTTGTGATGCCAAAGGAGATCATGTGGTGAACAATACGCCGAAATATGAACTGCCATTCTACTGCACAATGAGACAATCACTCGAAAATGCACTGTGCTTTAGACCTTTAGACATATATATCAGAAAGCACATGACCAATTATCATAGTTATACTGAAAATACACACACCTTGCTGTATAGCTGGCTCCCGCTATGAAGTTTAGTCTCTTATTAGTCATGTAACTATAACTGCCTTCTGTATGAAAAACACAGTAAAAGCCTACCAACTATAGACTTAATTACTTTAAAAAACCTTTAGTGCAATTAATTCTAATTGGTTAATTAAGTGCAATTAATAACCTGGCTTACTACTTAACGCTTACAATTATACTTGCGAATATAATTATAAATATTTATTAGTATTCTTTGCATTGATCTTAATTTTTTGCAGGAAACCTGCTATATGTATAAATTTCTACTAATTTTTCACTATGCCAATTACACTGATTAAAAGAATCAAAGGAATTTTTTTAAATGAGCTTTTTTAAAATTATAATGCAGCATGTTCATGGGATTAAAAGACAGAGATAACAAAAAATAATAAAACCAGACAGCAAAATAAAAAAGATCACAGATGTGTCACAGATTGGAAAAGTGTCCTTCAGTTATCCTGACCTCTAAGTACATAACACATATCTGCACAGACATGTGATACAGAAACTTGCTTTAATTATATATTGGTGACAGACAAATGGAGTGCAAATCTCCAGTCCACCACTTTTTTGCTCTTTTTCTTCTTTCTCAGATATTTAGCTGAATGAAAACAAATATTACAGAAACATCCATCTTTGCTCATATCTCCAGTGTGCAGAACTAATCAGTCTTTGCTTTTTGCCCAAGGTCTCTCAATTTCAGATGAACATTGTTCAGCCCCCCCTCCCCAAAGACAACATCAAAGCCTAAGCCTTGCACTCAAAAACAGCTTTGGCTTTGCAATCTATTTCAAATCCAGCATTCTTAATACTTGTTTACAGAAAAATCGACTACAAAAGTCCATGGGAAGACATCACTACGTCTCTAGTATAAATCATTTAACTGACATTATAACCTTAAACTTTCTGTTTTGCCATAATTGTTTTGCTAATACTGTTCTCAAAAAGCAACACAAAGAATATAAACTACACTGCTGCAGAGTTCACAGGCATGCAATACTCAGTTTAAAGCACTAGAGGAAGCCCCTGGCGGGGAAAGTTTTCAAAACTTACAGAACACTTTCAGACAAGGAAGACAGACTATGAAGAGTGGGAACACGAGTGATTAGAAGAAACTATAAGAGAAAATAAACCTAAATCAAAAATGCAGTCAATGCTACTTCCAATACTACACTCCAATAATTTATTAAAAAAAATTGACAGAATAAGAAGAACAAAGAATGAAAACACAAATAAGATTATTATTCATTTCAGTTATTTGTAAGAAGATATTGTTTCTCTTATGATAAAATAAAACAGTTAAAAGCTCCAATTTAAATGAAACACTAATACATTTCATTCAAAACACACAAGAACATGGCCAGTTCTTCTTTAACGATATTGTTTTAAAAGCATAAAAAATATTGCAAAATGTGTCAAGTGATTTGTTGTAGTTACATTTACATTTATTCTTTTAGCAGACACCTTTATCCAAAGCAACCTACAAAGAGAGCATTACACATTTTGTCTTAAGAACCAAAAACTGTTATGAGAAAATTAGGCTGTAAATGTATTTATATGTATTTATATGTATTTGTATGTATTTATTTTGAAAAATTTGAATTCATGTTGTCCAAGGTCTCACATGTCCACACATTAAGACATTCTGCCACCTTGTGGCTTTGACAGCTTCTAAAGAGGAGACTTGGAGTCATTTATCTAAGTTATAGATTAAAAACCTTAATTTAAAATAAAATAAATATGTATCTTAGGTATAATGATATAATCACCGAACATCACTGGCTGATATAGACAATATGTGGTGCATAACATATCCACTCTAAATGATGTACAGTACTGTAAATATTTCAGGTTTCTTTTCATAGCAATCAGTTTTTTACAGTTGCCAGACATTATTAAACAATGTTCCCCACAAAGCAATATTTAAAATCCATGGGATGTTCTGTTATACCCCATCAGATACATAAGACCTCTTGCTTGGCAGTCAGTAGAATTTTAATAATCGAAGTGACCTTGAAATGATGGGCAAAGCGTGTGAAATAATGTCTTTCATAAATGTATTTAGGTGTAAGTCTCAGAGCTGTCTGTGAAACAGGATAAATGAAACGTGGTGTGCCGTCTGTTCTAACCTGCTTTAAAGACAAACCACCTCTGGTGAAATTGTGAACTCTGTAATCCTTTGTATTCATTCTTCTTCCTCCAGATTTAAACGGGAGCACGGTCTCGTTTTCTGCCTGTTAACAGGCAGCAGTATAATAATGTAGTTTCCTGTGATGTTCAGACACCATCGCTCCAGGCTCAAGATTAGCTGGCAGCGTACAGGATCAAGAAAAAATGGGAGCCAGTGAAAATGGAATAAAAATGGCCCATTGTACCCCAAGGTAGGGAATGAAAACTACTAACATAAGACACAAACAGCATAATAAATGATCAGAAATTCTGTGCTCTTTTTCCAGCAGACCGAAATCAAACTTTTGAGCATACACTAGGCAGGCCATTAATAGAATTACTTCATGCTCTAAAAACATAGGACTAATGTTAATTTTTATATTTCATCATGTATATACAGTCCAGGCTCCAGGCTGATGCACTATCCCTTGTTCTTTGCAAATAAGATGCTTTTTACCCAAGTAGAATGAGGTTTACATGTATTTATTTGTTTGGGCCGAATGACTTTATATGATCAGTTCTTTTTAAAAATAAACACCACATTGTCCTGTCGCAATATCACTCCAAACATACAGCTTATGTTTTATAAGCACATTTTCTGCTATACTGTATATTGTCACTTCCTCGTGAATCTTTAATGTGATTCCTTTAACTTTCATCCATGATAAATGTGCTGTAAACTATCTCAGTGATAACAGTAAACAGAATTGAAGTGTGACATGCCATGTTTTTCTGTGAAATTGCTCTATTTCTAAGTTCTCAGTTTTAGCTTATGACAAAGATGAAGTTCAATGGGGTTACAATAGATGGAATGTGAGAAGACAACATGAACAACTGTTTAATCAGGATTTCTATCTGATTAGATATATGATATACTGTAACTAAATTCATACACTAAATTAACGAATAAAGTACAGCTTAAACATTGAAACAAGAAACCTTTATTCACTTACAAACATGACATATATGACATGTGAAGCATTTTAATCCATCAATTAAAAGTAGGGAAGTTTTGGAGATTAGCACGCTATCTTTAAAAGCATAAGATCAGCAGACAGTTTACAACAAAACAAGACTTTATTTACCAAAAACTCCCTCAAGGGGATAACTCAAAAAACTTAACTAAAACAAGACAACAGGAACTTTAAATAGGAACTTTTTAAATAGGAATTAAATAGGGAAGGAACTAAGGAGGGTAAGGAGGGAAAACAGGTGAAGGGAATTAACTAAAACAGGATTAACAAAGAAACAAGGGGGCGGGGGCGGAGAGCACATGGCCAATGTAAACAAAGGCCATGTGCTTCCACAGAGAACAAGGCTCCAGAGCATGAGTCCAGATCCTAACTCCAAGAACCAAAAACAGGATTGAGTCAGGATCTAGACATCATGCTCTGACATAAAACACAGTCAGGGTCCTGGCAAGGGAACTAGGAACAACTCAAGGTAAGAATCCAGGACCCTGACATCACCCTCCCTTCAGAGAGCTCTATAGAAACCACGCCTCCTCCAAAACGCATATGAAAATACATTGTTTGACAAGGAAGTAGGACATTCTATTATTGCATTTGGAGCAAATGCATTCATTATTTGCCTAAATTTAAATAAAATATATACATATTTAAATATAAATATATTTAGACCACTTAGTGATTGCAATCAGGATGTGGAAAGACTTTAAACCAGCAAAAAAAAATCACCTATCCTGCCTTTAACAGAAGAAAGAAGAAAAAAATTACTGAGCCAAGCATGTGCTTTTCAGTAAATCCAAAATGGCAAACTTTCTGTTTGGCGGAGCTAAGGGGTGTCAGGGCAAAAGGACAAGGCTTGACAAGGCTGATACACATATCAAGTTTCATACAGGTGTATGCATTACAATGTTGCATTGCTTTTAAGCAGCTTTAGACATAATCAAAAATAAAACAGAAAACTAAAAAATTGTTAAATAGAATACATGGTGTTATTGCCTATTTTTTTGTTCGTTATGAGAGGTATAATAAGAACTAATTGGGGATACAAGGTTTGTAGTTGATTCACAAATAAAGAGTTGACTGAACTGATAAAAACTACCACACATTTGGACCATTTGAATAAATGGGCATAAATTAGAAATACCTGTCATTATGTGCGAAGGCTCATACCTCTCTCAGTGGTCTATGAGAGGATAATGTATACAGACTGCCTGCTACAACAGTTAAATGTCAGCAGTCTCCCTGTAAGCAAGCCAACTGGGCAACAGCGGCAAGGAACCAAAACTCCAATGATGTATAGACAGTGATGATATTTTCTCCAATTACAAAGAGAAAACCTTGGCCCTGGCTCTGGCCCTTCCTGCTCAACCCGGAAGGGCCAGCTCTCCTTTGGCATGTTAAAGCTGCAATTTGTAACTTAATTGGATATAAATGTAGAGCTGATAATACTGATTTAAAAATATATATTGATTTAAAAACTGTCAGGTCTGATTTTGTGACAATATATCAAGCACTGAGAAATGTTACCAATGGACAGGCCGACAGAAGCATAAGTAGCATGCTACTTATTGCAGCTGTAACATCACACTGCTGTTACTAGGAAAGAAACAAAAATATAGAATCTAACTAGGCTAGAGGTAGGTAAGTAGATAATATGAAGTTTATTAAAGAAGTCCATTATATTCCCACTGATCTGTCTCAGGGGTTGCCCCATCCTGCCTCCCCACCATCTGGTCTGGATAAAGTCTGGATCCAGTTGACTACAGGGCCTTGGAGAAAAAAAAGACAGACAGATTTAGTGTGGAGCCAGTACAACTGTTCTTATGGGAAGTGTCTCTGGTTCTGGTTTATTAATGCAGCCAACCATTAATGCAGCCTAATTAATGCAGCCTACCAATCGCTTAAGGCATTTAAGTAATAAATCCATAGGACTATGTGTAGGCTAGATTAAAGAGGTGGATCCTTACTCTAGATTTAAACTGACATAGTATATCAGCCTCCCAGACAATACTGGGAAGACTGTTCCAGAATTTGGGCACAAAATATGAAAAGGATCCACCACTTATGCTTGATTTTTAAATTCTGGGTATTATTAACTGGCCAGAATTTTCAGGTTGCAGTGAACATAAATTATTGTAATAAGAGGGGAGCTCGCTCGGGTATTAAGGAGCTGAGCCATTCCGGACCTTGTAGGTAATCGCAGGATTTTTAAGTTTATATAATGCTTAATAGGCAGCCAGTGCAGTGTTAACAGAACTGATCATTGGAATATGGTCATACTTGTTAGTTCTCGTAAGAACTTCGACTACTGTATTTTGAACCAGCTGGAGTTTTTGTATTAAACCTGCAGGGCAGCCACCCAGTATGGCTTGCAATAATTAAGTAATTTTTCAGTGTTTGACATGGAGAGCATGTCATAGTTTTGATATTTTTAAGATGAAAAAGATGCAGTTTTACAAATATTGCTATCAAAAAGGACAACCAGATACTTAGCTGATGAAGCAGGCTTTATAGAGCATTCATCAAGAGTAAAATAGAATTCTAGGTTGTTCCGTGTGGAAGATTTTGGTCCAATAAATCAGGTCAGATAAATATGATTTAAACCATGCCAGTGCAGCTCTATTTATGCCAGCTGTAATGAATCAGAGGCATTTGGATCCAATTGCAGCTTTATTCTGGGATAGTTTAGCAGTACAGGGTCGATCATAGAAACAGCAGAGACAAGGCAAAGGCAGGAACATGGAACAGGCTAGGGTCGAGGCAGGCAGCAAACAATCACAAGGCACGTGGGACAGGCGAGGGTCGAGGCAGGCAGCAAACAATCACAAGGCACGTGGAACAGGTGAGGGTCGAGGAATATATCCTATATATATAATATATATATAATATATCCTCCTGGCTGATGAAGTCAAATGTTTCTTCGGTTTAGAGAGAGAGAGTGCGTCTGCTTTGGTATTCTTGGAGCCTGGTCGATAGATTACAGTAAAACATAACTGGGTAACTAATAGTGCCCATCTTGCCTGTCTGGGATTCAGTCGTTTGGCTGTACGTACTGTAGATATTCAAAGGTTCTTGTAATCAGTGAGGACAGTGAGCGGGTGTGAAAACCCTTCCAGCCAATGGCAATATTCCTCTAATGCAAATTTCTAATGCTAAGCTTGTGGTTACCCACATCGTAATTCCGTTCAGCGGCCTGCAACAATTCCAGGACTGCCTTTACCTTCTTCTCATCTATTACCACTCCCTCCTGGCTGATGATGTACCCAAGGAAGGACGTGCTCGTGCGATGGATTCACATTTCTCTTCCTTCCATAAAGTTGGTATTTAATGAGGCACTGGAGCACAGATCTGACGTGGTGGATGTTCAGGAGTCCAAATTCAGGAGTTTCTGACCATGTTAAGGGACCCAAAGGCCCTGAAAACATTGAAAAAAATAATCCTAAGAAAACAATAGGACCCTTTACACTTTTAGTGCTTGGGTTTAAACTTGCATGGTTTAAACCTGTAAAGCCTCTGGATTTGGATCCATCCTGTTTCACGCCAGATTGCATTGAACGTCATCATTTCGGACATGTACCGAACGTGGCTGCAATGCTAGCACAAAATAAAGAGCTTTAAAGCCAAATAGGAGGCTATAAGGATATATGGATTTGTTGTGTCACTGATGTGAAAAACATTAAAGCCGTCTTTATGATGACAGCATTTTAAAAAAATGCTTTTGCCTTAAGAATTGCTGTTTGGTGTACTTTTGCCGACTTTTGAACAGATGAATTAGCGAAAGTCTATCCAGAACTCGAGGGTCAATCACGGCGCTCATATTAGTAAATGACTGGAATCTTTTTGGCCAGGAAATCCATGTAAACACGCAAATCAGATATGAGGTGTACGTGTAAACAGGCGGGCCAAAACGTATATGGACTTAAGATCTTATCTGAGCATTAAGACTTGCAGTGTAAATGCAGCCAAAATATCAAAGCCATCTTAATTTGAAAGTAAAATGTATTTTAGTATAACAAAATAAAAAAATTATCACATAATTTAATTGTTGTCTAAATTCTTTTTTTAAGACAAATAATAGAAATGTGTGTTACAAGCCAGCATAGCAGCAAACTATTTGCAGAAAAGTGCAATGTCACTGATTTTTAAAACATAAAGATTCAAATACCCAGTGGCAATTGTGGAGCAATGTGAAATTGCAGTATAAAAATATGGTAAAAAATTTCAGAAATAAAAGCCCATAAAGACTTTATGACAAAATTACAAACATTACAGACAATAAGAATATCAACTATATATCTACGTGTGCACGTTCACCTTTTCCACCATCCTTCCTGCCTTTTTACAACACCAGCTGTAACTTAGTCTAAGAATTCACCATGTCTGTGGAATAATCCATATACTGAATGGGGGATCTGTGTTATGTCTCAACATCTCCACTCTTTAAAAATACCTAACACACTGTTTCTTCGTGAAAAATAACACGACAACATCTTTATTCTCTTTTTCAGGGGGTTTAAGCATTTCTGTTGATCTGAGTACATTGTGCGAGTTCTAAAACTCACAGAGCAAGCAACCCTCCTGGAGTTCTAGTTCACCCTGCAGAATTTTAGGCAAAATGGCGACAATGTAACGAATGGAGGACGAAAAGGGACTGTAATCAGATCTTGCTCTGGGACGGTAGGTTCAAGCTTATAAACGTGTTCCTTGTCGGATGTGTGTTAACCGTACCCGAAAGCGAAAGCGCGGTGGGTACCGTGGGTTAAGTCTTTGCATGGGCATCGGTTTTGTCAACACCGTTCTAGTTATGTATCGTACCAGTTAAGGTGCCAACTGACATTTTCCCTCCGTTGTCACGGGTTATTGCTTCGATTTATAGTATTGCACTGGGGAAAGTTGTACGCTGAACACACTTGGGGGCTTTCCTGTTTTCCCCCGAAAAGCACTTCATATGCACTTTTACAAGACGGGTGTCAGAATCGATCCAAAGCGGTGTCAGTTATCAGATGAGACGAATCGTTTATCATGTCAGCAGGGTACCCAGATTTTGAGTTTATGTCGTGGCCTGTAGTTGCGGGTTTGACATGCAAAGCGCTGCAGCGCTTGTCTTAAAGGCGCCCGGCAAGACTTTGATTGCAGTTAGCGCATCGTATCATATTTTCACCACATTTACAAACAATCATCCTTAAGCCTGTGCAATTCTTTAACAAAACACAGTCGATCATGTTTTCTTGTAGGGTGTATAAAGTGTAGGCCATATGTACAATTAATTCACTCTCTCTTTACTTTAAATGTGCCTGTAAATACACATATTGTAAAGTTATCAAAAGTAATAAAATAAATATTTTGTAAAAAAATAAATGTATTGTGGCGTCATGTGGCTTGTCTAATACAAGCTACTCCATCCGATGCTGTACATCAGTGTCTTGATCACTCCTACTTTCACCCAGCAGATAGCAGGTACACAAACTGAAACTCTGTTTTACTTCATGACAATTTTATGTACAAAAGCAAAATCCTGCTGTAACCATTTTCTTTTCACAGGAAAGAAAAATCACAGATGAGAAATCTAAAATGCTTCCATTAGAGTTTCAGAGGAGATCTCCACAATGTCACAAGTTAAACTTTTTCAAGGCTGCAATCAAAAATCTAAATTATTGAATATTTCAGTTTGAACTGTGTCACGCTTATTTCTTTAAAACTTATAATACACAGTACAACTATAATTAAACATAGACAATATGTTGCTTGTTTGTAGTAGTAAGCCAGTATGTTGCTTTTGCATTAATTATAAAAGTGTGGCTGATCTTGTAGTATTCATCTTATGCTAAATTTTCATTGATATAAAAATACTGAGCTTAAGGGAGATTTTTTTTGATCATGGAGGTGAAGTACTATTACAATCCTTGTAAAGTTTTTCAGAAATTAGTAAGCTTCATTTTTAAACTGTTTTTTGATTATTTAGATTTTTTTATCGGCTCCATGGATGCATAGCTTTGGATGCTATGTAATAAAAAGTTAGACTGTTCTGGACAAAATTTACAGAATATTTATTTGTTATTGGTTGATTGTTTGATTGTTCAAACTATTAATTAAAACTGCAATTGATTTAGATTTACATCTAGATTTACAGAATTTACATTTATTCATGCTAATATTATGTAAGATGTATCATATTGATACATATTGTAACATGCATGAACATAACTGAGAAAGGTCAAAACAGAAGAAACAGGGCATAGGCACACACCTAAACACATGTAAGCAAATCCTGTGAAGACAGAATCATAGCATAACTGAGTAAATGAAATATTCTGAGCCTATTTCCCACAGATTGATTGCGTTACTCAGCAAGGTCAAATATTTTCACAGAGGTGCATTTTTGGAATGTGCAGAATAATAGAAATCTGTCCCATCTTTCTGTCCGCTGGGCTTCCAGTTTGCAGTGTTTTAAATGAAGACATGGAGGACTCTTTTAATGGAAGTACACTGGTCTGAATTAGCAAACCAGCACTGCTGTAGCAGTAGTGTGGAGATATTTCAGTAAGCTTTTGATCTAGCCAGAACATTGGGACCTGTATTAATCTAGTAGAGGTGGAGGTAGAAGTGTAGTTAGAGGTAGTGGTAGAGAGAGAGAGAGAGAAAGGTCTGTTTATCCTGTGCTTTGCGCTAACTATCAACTTCTCGTCCTGCTTCATTTAACCTTCTGCATAATCTTTCATTACAAGCAGTAGATTCATCAGTGTCTTAGGATGTTCTGCAATGTACTCTGTTACTTTAAAATAGATGACTTAAGGAGTGTGTTGTAGTGAAAGGTACTGGGTTTTATGATATGATATAGCTTTTATGATATACAGTGTTCATTGAAAGGTTGGAGAGCTAAAAGAAGTCCCTATGTTGTAGCCCTTTATGGGGCTCTAAAAAGGTTTATGGTTATGGATTCATGCATGGTTATGCCTGACATATGGTTGATGCATAATCCCATTTTTTAACTGCCCTTCCCAATCAACAGAAACCTGTGTATGGTCCACACACTGCACACTACAGATAGGATCCACTTTTGCCTAACGAGTGGCCTAACGTCTTTTAATCGTCATGTTTGTTTTACTTTGTTTTATTTTTATTTTAGTGCTGTTTTCTCATTGTCACTTGGCTAAGCACTGTAGGTGATGGATTCAAGGTGTATGTATATATCATTTGCATATCATAGCATATCACTAGTCAAGTAATTATAGCAAAACGACTGCCTGATTAGTTGATTACTTATGAACATCTTTTATTTAAACAATGCTTAATTGATTCTAAAGTGTCTAATGTGTTTATTAAAAAAATACCACTTCAAGCCTGAACTGTTGACACAAACCATCTACATGATGCAGCAGAAATTGAGACCATTATCCACTTATCACCTCATTGCACACCTGCAACTACATTAGTACTTACATTATGTATTATCAATGTATATTGTCATGTGCACAATCTGTACCTGTGTTTAGTTTAGTCTAGTGTATAGACAAGTTTTTAGTTTAGTCTAGTTTATATCTAGTGTATATTTTCTGTGTGGACGAAGCAAAATTGTTTTAAAAGTCTCTCGCTCAGAACAGTAACACATTTGAAAAAAAGACAAGAAAGAGCAGCTGCAGTAAAAGTGCATGTCTAATAGAAAGTGATGTGGGATAAACCTGTTTAAATCCATGATCGTCACCTCATAGCACCTGTCATTTATAATCTGATCTCAGGAGATTCGCCTGAAATATACAGGTATTTACTCTGATTGTGCATACACAGGGGCCTGTCCAAGATTTTTCAGTTTAGTTTCAGGGCTAAATAAACGTGAGAAGTCAATTGCCAATTCACTGAATGTTATTATAAAATTCACAATATGGTCTTAAAGAAATGACATGATTTTGCTCTATCATCCCCATTCTACCATACTAAAACAAAATAAGCCTATAAGAAATCATTCAAAGATTATAATATCAGGTGTGATAATTGCTTAAATTCTTTGGAATTTTCAATCTAACGGCTTCAAACAGTATTCATACTAAACAGTAATTTGGCTGTAATCAACCACAATCTTCATTATCTGGTTCAGGTGTGCCTCTAATAATTTTATATTAATTTAATAATATTAAAACAGCAGTTTGATGTTTAGGTTAAAATCTGATCAAACCTAAATGAGAACATGGTTGCCGATAATGGGCTTACCATATGGTTCTGTTGGACATGCAATAGGTGTTTCTGTCTTTCTGCCTCTGGTTTTTTTCTTCCTCCAGTATATCCTTTTCTCTGTACCTTTCTGTCCCTCCAGTGCCCAAATGTTGAACACTATCCAAATAATAATAATAGCTTGTGTTTAAATTATGCCATTTTAACATTTGCTTAGATACTTTTACATTTTAAATGATATTAGTAATTAATCTGAATATCACGTCTGTTGTTCATTATGTTGTAAACTCAGTTATGGTGACCATTTAAAAACTGTAAAAATATTTAGACATGGTAAAAGAGTAAATAGTAAAAAAAAATTAATAACACTATATTACAGTAATAATAATATGCTATTTGTCCACATAATATTTGTCCTGAAATTCATCCTGAAATTGTTTAATGCTCTTATCCTTTGTAAGTTGCTTTGGATAAAAGCGTCTGCTAAATGAATAAATGTTCATGAAATTGCAATGATTTAAAAATGCGTTCTTCCACCTGTCCCACAGTTAGACTGCCACTCAGGAATGTGAGATCTGCATAACTACACTGCATAACTCTGCACTTTTTAAAATGATTGAAAATAATGGAACAAAAACAATGCTAGTTCCATATAAAAGGACAGAACATAATTACTGTCATCCCAGTCAAAATCATCAGAAGATCAGTAACAGAGGGGAAAGAACTGAAAACAAAGATGTAAATATCTCTTCTGTTCATTAATATGCATACATCCCTACCTTAGTGCACATATTGTGCGTATTGGGCAGTGTTTGCAGTGTGCAGCTGAACCGCTGCTTTCTGTGAACCAAGACAAGTTGTTTTTTAAAGTTTGTAATGCATTGTTTTGGAGCATTGTTATTGCATTATTCTTATATTATATGACAACTGTATTCTGCTGCTGTGTAAACAAACAGCGTTCTTTGAAACTACATGTTTTGCAGATTTAAAGCCCTGGTCACACTAGACTTTCAGCATGCAAAAATTCTGCATAGACCCCTACAGCAACTGGTATGATGTCACATGCCAATTGGGTTTTCTTTATTTACACATTATGGATTCCAAAGTGCTAGCACTGTTATTGTTGTTGTGGTTTTTGTTATTTAAAAGCTGTATTGTACATAATAGGATTGTGCCACACTGCTATTATCCATTCAGTCTTGCACTGCTTACATGTCTTTTTGTGATATAAACTCACAGGTCAGAGTTCACCAACTTCTGAATGCTCCAAAATGTGAAATTTTTGTGCATGAGCTTAGGTTTCCAGTCTGACGCATTTGTATGCATATGGGTGAAAGTTAGTTGTGTAGCGTGACCTATCTATTTATCTATCTGTCCATCCGTCCATCCATCCATCCATCCATCCATCTATCCAACAACAAATTTGAACAATGAATTGTTGTTAAATGTATGGCAATTGTAATTTTCGGAGTGATTTCATGCTAATGAATGTAAGACT
>JAZGTJ010013759.1:0-12933 GCA_036877575.1 Botia almorhae
GTGTTCAATAAAACTCAGCCTTGTGAAAAGTTTGGAAATTGTTCTTTTGTTCATTGAGCTACTGATTAAATGTGTACTTTTTAAAGGGGGTGTACTCATTTATCTGAGCACTGTATATAGAGCACCTTGCTCTGATAGATGGGCTTACCTGGAAAGGCCAACTTCTCTGCTAAAGGCGGTAAGATCAACTCTTAAATGTCCTATGTCTGATGACATTATCTGGACAGGAATGGCACACGTTATCACCTCGGGGAGGGGAAATGTGCATGTGCAAGTGGTACACCCCCTCAGTTACAATTAATCACCCTGGAGAACATCCAGGTCACAACCAGGTCCACCCGAAGGCTGTAAAACCTTGCGAAGGTGTTGGGTGTAGCCTGGCCCACAGCTCTACAGATGTCTGTCTTTAAGGTGCCCCTTGCCAATGCCCACAAGGGTGGCCTGATCCCCAGCAGACATGGCAAGTCCTGTGATTGGTAGGACAAAAAATGGCTCCATAATCCAATGGAGGCCAATCTCTGTTAGAAAACAGTCTTTCCCTTTTGGTGACCCACAAGACAAATAGCTATTTAGAGCACCTAAAGCTCAGTGTGTTCCAAATATAGGCGTAACACACACACTGGACACAGCACAGACAGGACTTGCAAGTTCACGTGGTCCCAAAAGGGAGTGGTGGGCACCTTGGGCACATAACCTGGCCAGGATCTCAACGTTGCATGAGAATATCCAGGCCCAAACTCCAGGCAATCACTAATAACAGAGAGTGACTGTAGGTTCCATATGCTCTTGATAGATGCGTGACAGATCCCTGTCAGACTGCTGGTACCAGACCCCTTAAGTCTTCTGTCTCCCATCCAAGACCCAGGTGCAGAGATTTCAGAGGTCTGGCATGCCCTGCTCACTGGGGGAAATGCATACTTGTGCAGGTGCCGCGGCCAGCTGTGTGCCAGGGCATCTATGCCGAGGGACACCAGTACCAAAGGGCACAAAAATCTCCCAAATCAGTTGCTGAACTGGCCTGTAAGTGGGCAGATTTTTTTTTTGTGAATGGAAATTTGCTCTTTAACTGTACGGCTAACCTGATGAAACACCCAGGAAAAGTTCAGTTAGGGACAAGGCGAACAAAAGCTGATAAACGCTGTATATCTAGCAGGATAAGAAGAGTTTTCAAGAACAAACTTTCTTTTTAGAAGCGTTTGGAAAATCGGTACATTTGCTGGCCCCCAATGCTGGCCTTTAATATAAAGATCAGAGCTGATTGTGACTCTCAAGATCCAACCCCTAGCATTGTACAATACAACGTCTATTGACTGACAAAAAGGCAACTGCATTTACTCCATATGCTATATCTGTTTTGAGGCCAGTAGCAGGTATCCATCTAGATAAGAGCCTTGTCATGTTCAAAGATAATAAAATGTCATCAGACAAGCCTCTCCATTTTTTATGTTCTTCAAAAAACCTCAGCACTGTGCTAGTAGTTATCTCGCTCTGTAGCCCCAGGCTCTGCCTGAAGTCTGGACAAAGAAGATCAGTGGAAGTTTGACCAAGGGTCATGTCAGTCGGAGAGACCTGAGTCAGTTTATACCCTGAATCATGAAGAGAAGATATATCTACAATGTCTTCCATAGAGTTTGGTTAACACAAAGCAAACAAAGAAGCTTTTAGTAAGCCTAAATATAGGCATCATGATGATAGAGAGAGTTCAGATTAGCTGTCCTAGTTTTTCTAAATACAGCACAGAGAAGAATGATTTCCAGAGATTAAGATGAATTTGCTGCCTTTTGTGACAGAGCCATGAGACCAATACCCCATTTCAGGAATACACACACACACACACACACAGAAACAGTACACACAGAGGTGAGTTCACTAACAAGTTCTGACACAACATGCTGAATTTCATTGCAAATATTTTTTAAAGAATTTTTAACAAATGCCATATGTGCTAATGTAGCATTTAAACACGCCTACTATTTTAAAATTAGCCTTGTTATAGATTGCACCTTGTTCATAAATGTTTGTTTGCCTAGGAAACTTAACTTTGTTTTATTGCTGCCAATAGAAAGTAGATATTACAATAAAGCTCAAAGGAAGTTTGTGTCCAATTTCCTTCTGATCTGACAGCCATATTTAAACAGCTGATGATGAGGTGATGAAAAGAGTATTACAGTGCTATGTAACACATTTCTGTCATTTTTAAGAGCAGATTCAGATGTCTGGATTACAGTTCCAAGTAAAAGATGAAAGATTCTGGTAGTCTGAACACTAGGTAGCCAACTTGCCATTCAGAATCATCTGGCAGGATGAGGAAATGGCCCATGCAGACAGGTTCAGTGTTATTTTTTGGTGTGTGTTAGACATTATGATTACTATTATTCCTGTAGTGAAATTTCTTTGTATTGTGTGATGCAGTACCTCTTTGATGAGGGTCATGAAACGGTTGCCGAAGCGCCAGGGCTTGTGCCGATTACACTGGAGTGAGCTCACTGTGATCTGGGGAGACTGTTGGACGGCCACAGCAACCACATGAACCGCGTCATACATCAGGGCTGCGTCTGTCTGTAAACACACACACAGGGTCATTGTGTCATCAGCATTTATTTATGTTCATTTAGACACTGCCCATATTTGGCCAATTTATACGGCAAAACAGCAGGACTATAATAAGGGTGCTTTGTGTCAAAAGTTAATAAAAAGAAAGATCTGGTGATTATAAGCACACTTAAATCATATTTTTAAAAACATTTCAGTTTGAAGTATCAATAAAAACAGTTACATTTAACTGTCACATTTAAAATAAAAAAGCGCCATTGGCTTAGCATTGGCTTAGCAACAGTTGAACTAAGTCTAGAAATCACAGCCTTGTATCCTGTGTGCTGCATGTGAGGAATGCTACAAGTGTGGAAAGTATCTATTTTGGTCAATTATGATGCACAGATAATTTCAATTAATTATTTAAATCTATTGACAGACCTAATTATAAATATCACATGTTGTCCTGTTGGCTTGCCCACTGAGAGATATGCTGATATTTAGCTGGGCTTAGGGTTTGTAAATTGTTAATATTGCTTTTAATACAATGATCAAACTGCAGTCTTAAAGACTGTACTGTTTTATTTAGTCTTTGTCTCCAGTTCTTTTTTATTATGCAAAGTTCAGATATTTTATGGTATTACAAATCCATTATACTCCTGTTCTATAAAATTTGATCTTCTTTCTAAGCGTCATCTCAATGTATAATGGGATGGCATATCTTGCTTAATAGGATACCTGTCATCTATCGTGTTAATTGACTAAATGTCTCATAGTCTCAAAAGAACATACTGTTTTAGTAGGCAGTCTGAATACATGACCCTCTCATAGACCACTAGATAGGCGTGAGCCTTCGCACACAGTGACAGGCATTTTTAATAAACGTCCATTTATTTAAATGGTTCAAATGTATTGCAGTTATCATCAGTTTAGTCAACTTTCATATTCATAAACCAATTACAATTTTAGTATCCCTAATTAGTTTAACTTATATATCTTATAATGAATAATAAAATGTATGATAATACCATGTATTCTGTATTCTGTGTTGTAGTGTTCCTGTAGCTCCGTTAGTAGAGCATTGTGCAACCTTGCAACGCAAAGGTTGTGGGTTTGATTCCCAGGGAGCACATGCACTGACAAAATGTATAACTTAAATGAAGTGTAAGTTGCTTTGGATAAAAATGTCTGCCAAATGTAGGTTTCATAGTTTTTCCTATTTTCTGTATTTTTATTGTATGTAAAGCTGCTGCAATGCAACATTGTTAAAAAGTGCTATATAAATAAAATTAAATCGAATATGTTTATTAAAAAAATGGGAGTGTCCCACTCTGGGCCCAAAGCTTCAGCTGCCGGTCAGAATGACTGGAGGGGTTTGTGTGTGTGTCTGCAGAACGTTTGACTGGTGGCTTTTTCACACTGCTACAAAGCTGTCAATCACCCTCCTACCACATTCTACACTTACACACAGATCGACTTCATAATCACTTGTCCTTCATCCCACTTGTGTCAATCAATCAGTGTGTGAGGGGAGCGCAAAGTGGCAGTCGCTGGTCTTAAAGGGAGGAGACACGAAGCTAAGACAGGATGAGGATATGTCAGGCAGGAATGTGCTATTAATTCACAACACCGCTGCCTCCCTCGTTCCCCTTATCTTGGCATCTGGTTTGGACCCAGCCCACCAAGCCGATTGTCAACTTATGCATAGTGAATAATAAATAAGTAATAACATCAGACAAACCGAAGACAGGGCCTGAATATTGAATGAACGGAGCTATTACCTGCCTGTGTGTGTGTATTAACACTACAGTGTAAGGGGGTGGGGGGGTCTAAATCAAAGCCCGGGTACATTCCATCTCAAGAGTTCTTTGTTTTCAACAGGTTTTCATCAAAGCTTTAGGAATCTTTTGGTCTGGCTTAATCTGTGCTAAAGTATTGCAGCCCACGAAAGCTTGCTAAAGAGGTAAGACTGGTAAAGCTAACACAGGACAGCTCCACCCTAAATTTTCTAGAGTAAATTTATTGTCTTAAAAAAAAAAACGACTGTGACTCACAATAGCCATGTCGATGTCGTCAGTTCAAACATACAGCTCAATGTTCAATGTAAATCACTCAAAGTATGCAGAAGATATGAGCCACTTTCTGTTTGCCATTTATTACCATAAATGTTTTTGCCTTGCCATGGCAAGAGAAATTAAAAATCCCTTCACAATTGAGCATCTTCAATGTCCCAGCATAATGCTGACCAATCCAAAATGTGTGAAAGTAGTTTGGATTGATGAGCATATATACAATATACAGGTGCTGGTCATATAATTAGAATATCTTCAAAAAGGTGATTTATTTCACTAATTCCATTCAAGAAGTGAAACTTGTATAATGTATACATTAATTCCACACAGACTGATAAATTTCAAGTGTTTATTTCTTTTCATTTTGATGATTATAACTGACAACTAATGAAACCCCCAAATTCAGTATCTCAGAAAATTAGAATATTACTTAAAACCAATACAAAGAAAGGATTTTTAGAAATCTTGGCCAACTGAAAAATATGAGCATGTACAGCACTCAATACTTAGTCGGGGCTCCTTTTGCCTGAATTACTGCAGCAATGCAGCGTGGCATGGAGTCGACCAGTCTGTGGCACTTCTCAGGTGTTATGAGAGCCCAAGTTGCTCTGATAGTGGCCTTCAGCTCATCTGCATTGTTGGGTCTGGCATATCGCATCTTCCTCTTCACAATACCCCATAGATTGTCTATGGGGTTAAGGTCAGGCGAGTTTGCTGGCCAATTAAGAACAGGGATACCATGGTCCTTAAACCAGGTACTGGTAGCTTTGCATTGTGTGCAGGTGCCAAGTCCTGTTGGAAAATGAAATTTGCATCTCCATAAAGTTGGTCAGCAGCAAAAAACATCTAAAATGTCCTGGTATACAGCTGCGTTGACCTTGGACCTCAGAAAACACACTGGACCAACACCAGTAGATGACATGGCACCCCAAACCATCACTGACTGTGGAAACTTTACACTGGACCTCAAGCAACGTGGATTCTGTGCCTCTCCTCTCTTCCTCCAGACTCTGGGACCCTGATTTCCAAAGGAAATGCAAAATTTACTTTCATCAGAGAACATAACTTTGGACCACTCAGCAGCAGTCCAGTCCTTTTTGTCTTTAGCCCAGGCGAGACGCTGACTGTTGTTCAAGAGTGGCTTGACACAAGGAATGCGACAGCTGAAACCCATGTCTTGTATACGTCTGTGCGTAGTGGTTCTTGAAGCACTGACTCCAGCTGCAGTCCACTCTTTGTGAATCTCCCCCACATTTTTGAATGGGTTTTGTTTCACAATTCTCTCCAGGGTGCGGTTATCCCTATTGCTTGTMCAYTTTTTTCTACCACTTTTTTTCCTTTCCTTTGCCTCTCTATTAATGTGCTTGGACACAGAGCTCTGTGAACAGCCAGCCTCTTTTGCAATGACCTTATGTGTCTTGCCCTCCTTGTACAAGGTCGTCTTTTGGACAACTGTCAAATCAGCAGTCTTCCCCATGATTGTGTAGCCTACAGAACTAGACTGAGAGACCATTTAAAGACCTTTGCAGGTGTTTTGAGCTAATTAGCTGATTAGAGTGTGGCACCAGGTGTCTTCAATACTGAACCTTTTCACAATATTCTAATTTTCTGAGATACTGAATTGGGGTTTTCATTAGTTGTCCGTTATAATCATCAAAATTAAAAGAAATAAACACTGGAAATATATCAGTCTGTGTGGAATGAATGTATACATTATACAAGTTTCACTTCTTGAATGGAATTAGTGAAATAAATTAACTTTTTGAAGATATTCTAATTATATGACCAATTATCTGGCCCTAAAGTACTTCCTCCAGCATCTTAGGGGCTACCATCTCCTGGTGCAGGTGGACAATATCACGGTAACACCCAGTGTCTGAACAAGCTATCAATGCAGCTTCTGTGTGGACCCGGGACAAGTTCCGCTCTTCAGAGTAATTTACATTTCTGGGCATATGAACATGGGAGCATACTTACTGTCCAGCCAGGCTGTGACACAGAGAGTGGCAACTCCACCCAGGTGGAAAAACAGAGATGGACCTCTGGTCCTGTCTAATTCTCTTTGAATCCTCCAGTCCCTGTGGGTCTGGACATCATGGCCTATACATGGCTCAAACTGCATCTTTATGCATTACCACCGATCACTCTGCTCCCGGGAGTCCTGGCAAAGGTTCATCCACAAGGTTCATGCCTCTAGTAGATAGCGCCTTGTTGGCTGACCAGAGTTTTTCAGACATTTTAGACATTCTCCAATGGCTTGCTGTAGGCAATTCCAATTAGAAGAGATTTTCTGTCTTAGGTGCAGGGAACAACATTTCAGTTTAAGTGCTACAACTTCCTCCGCTAGGAAAATTATGTCCTTAAATGGCGTGTCTTCAAGAGATGGTCTTCTGCACATTGTGCAGAGTCAGTTCACTGCCAGATGTTTAACACACATGTCCTGCTAATCTCAGGAATTTTGTGGCTGCCATCTTGGTTTGCCATGCTCTGATTGATTAATTTGATTGCTCATTTTATTTGTGGGGCTAGACATTTTATTTGTGGAATCCCTTTCTGGTACTTAACCATTGTGCTGGAAAGCCTGGTTGGAGCCCTTTTGGAGCCACTAGAGTCAGCGCCTGACAAAATTTTGACTCTAAAAATGTTTTTTTTTCACTGTCCTGCTTAGACTTTGCATCTGGATGTGTTATTCTCATGTCTCATTAGGTGAGGGATGCCATTGCCTATGAGGTGTGCAGTCAAGCTTTGCCTCTTTGAGTTAGGGCTCATTCCACCAGGGGAGTGGCATCTTCTAGGGCTTTGGCAAGAAGTGCTCCCTTGCAGTCAGTATGTGATCCTTCTGGACTCGCATGTCTCTCTGGACTCGCATGTTCTTGAGTCAACATCCCAATGTCCCGACATTCCCTGTGTTCTATGTCAGAGCGTGAGGCTAAATTCTGACTCGTCTTGTCTTTGTTTCAGTTTCGGGAGTCTGAGTCTAGACTCACGCTCTGGGTGTCCGTTCTATGTGGAGGCACATGGCTTCGGCTTTGTTTACATCTGCCATGTGCTCTCCAGTCTCGCGTCTTGACCCTGCCCCCTTGTTTCCTCGTTTGTTTGATTTTGCGCACCTGTTTGTCGTTGTTCCCTGTTCTATTTAATGCCCTCGTGTCTGCTGCCCGTGCTGGTTTGTCATCTGTTGTTTACCCCGTTGGTGTCGTTCATGCTCCTCGTTGGTTTGATCTTGTCAATGTCGCTTGTGCCTATTGTTGATTCGTTCCGTGTCGTTGTAGTTAGTGCATGTCGTATTTTCTAGTCTCGTCACATGTTAAACGTCTTGTGTTTTGTCTATATCCGTTTCCAGTCTTGAGGCATTAATGTTATGATATTTTTGTATTATTATTTTTTTATTTTGCTGTTTCCAGTTTGTACCTTTTGAGTTAATTCCTGTTATACAACCAACCGCCTAAGTTCATTATCGTTTATTTATAGTCTGTATTGATTTTCCATTTTGCTTTCGCTCCCCGTTCAACCCCATGTAGGTTTTTGCTTTCTGTTCATTTAAATAAAAGTGTTTTGGTGTGAATCGCTGTCTGCAACTGAGTTCTTCTCTGTACGCCCGTGACACCCAAGGTCATATCTGAGACCACTCCAGTGTTTGTGCACACGTCACACAACCTTGAAGGGTCCAGACACTTCCAGGGTGGCGGTGTTGGTATTCTCATTCCCATTAGCATTATGAAACACATCATTGAATTATGGAGGTTTGGATAGGAACTGCTCTGGGTTGACTGTAACCATTTTTCCTGAAAAAGCGGGAATGAGATGCTGTGCAGACAAACTTGTAACCTGAAGATGAGTTTCTTTCATGTCAATTTATAGCCTTAGCAGTTAAATGACATTAATCGTGTTTTTATTATGTTTACCTATACATATTTTCCCGGAAAACAAAAATACAGTATATGTACAATATAGTACTCGCTTCCAACATCAGATCAGACTATCATTCTCAATGTGACAGTTCATGCAAAAATGAAAATTCTTTCATTATTTACCCTGTCATTTACTCACCCATGTCATGTTAAACCTGTGTGACTATTTTGTTTCTGAGGAAAACCAAAGAATACATTTTGAAGTATGTTGGTAACCAAACAACACAAATGGCACAACATTAACATCAACTGTACAGAATCAAAATTGTATTGTTAACTGTATGGCATCAAAACCACAAAGCCATTTCTCATATATCTTCTTTGTGTTCCACAGAATATAGGTTTGGAATGACATGAGGGTAAAAAAATAATTAAATAAAAATCATTTTAGGTGAATTATCCCTTTAAACAACAATCTGTGAAATGTTATTTACTCATCAACTATTACTTGGTTTTAAATTTAAAACTCATTCTTACTCCTTAGATAAGATACACAGAAGCTAAGTAAATATTCTTCAAATAATTATTTTTCTCATTACCATTTTATAGTCTAAAAACCTTTTTCCATTTTGTAGAACTTTGTTGTACAATGGGTTCCATGGACATGGACTCGGAGGAAATAACAGCATACAGGTTTGGACATGAAAGTGAGTACATTACGGGATGTTCATTTTTGGACTATTCCTTTAATTGTATCTATTCCAAAAATCTTATCAAGCTGGGGAACCAGAAAGCAAATATCTAAAGATATCAGAATGGATATGGACAGGCAAATCCTTGTGTAAATGGAATGAGAAAGGACCGCCTCCAGGCTGTTGTTTGTTTTTGTGATCCTGCCAGGGGCAATATTCCAGATGGAGCTTTATGTTTGTTTATTTCACTGCCATCAATGTGCTAGGTGTAATTTCTCCCCCAACGCTGCCTTCTGATTCCACCCAGCTTTATCGAATGCCACAGCTGTCTTAAATTCAGGTTTTTTTTTAACAGAGACCCGCACTGAGGGCATTAAGAGCAGGAGAGATGGGCTGCAGCTTGCCATTAGGATCTTAAAATGTTGTCATGAGAACAGGCTAAATGGGGAGGCAAATTGACTGTTAAAATGTATCATTATTACGGTCGGCTTTTCTATTGTAATGACAATATGCTTTCAGCACATCCCATCTCGATGCTTGTCTGGGAAACGATGTAGGGAAATGACCCCTGAAGATTGTTGCGCATGAGTGATAAAGTGATGAACACAGGACGAGTGCAGCATGGAGAAACAAGAACTTGTTGTGCAGATAGAGTGGATTGTGGGAGATGGCTGACGATGGACATATTAGGAGAGAGAAACAAAGTACTAAGAAAACAAACATTAGAAAATGCCTTTTGATGATAAAAACCTAAAAAATGTCTTGTAGTTAGCAAATAAACACATAATACGCATGGTCTAATTGGAACAGAAATCTCTAAATCTATGCATTAGTGCACATAAAAGGCATATCCACTTCATATTGTGGCTGCATGCATGTTTTTCCCAAAACTGATAATGATGGCCATTTGAGAGGGTCCACTTCAGATGAAAGGATGGACAGATACATTGTAGCTCATTTATAACTGATCATGCTTGAGCACATCTTCCTTGAATTTGATGAATGATGCTTTGACAGACAGACCCACATGCTGTAGCACTCATATCCCGCAATCCGCTGAGCCTCAGGGGTAATGAAAGCAGAGATCTTCTCAAGTTCACTCAGCAGCATCACCACTGATCTGACTGTCACTCTCTCAAACACGTTCACTCAGCTTGCTGGACCCAGACCCATGTTCAACACTCACCTCCTCTCACAAAGCTATGTAAGGTCACACATCGCCTTCCTCTACCTGCATATTAATTACCTCATTCACACAAGTTAACAGCACACTGCAAATTAACTTAACATCCAGATGATTATTCATGCAAATGAAACAGTCACAACCAATCAACTTTAGGGAAAGAGAACATCACACACTGCATTTTGAAAATAAAGTTACTATAAACTATATTTTCAAAAAGATTTACAGACATTGCCTATTTTTAATAGGGATATGATTTTAAAGCATTATACCACCAACACTTCATGCAGCAGTGTTTGAATGATAGTTTGATATAGTAGGATTAATAGCAGCATGTTAAGATATTTTTCACTGTGTTTGTGTAATTGATCTGTCCACATTACACACAAAAAGACACAATGCATAATGGAAGTCATATATAAAACTTAACAAAACAGTACATTTATTTGAATAGATAATTTCCAATGGAAAAGTCATAGTCTACAGAGACATCTTAAGTCAACCAAGGATTTGCTCCAAAACTAGGTCTGTCAATAAGCAAGGATTCAAAAAGTCCTCTGAAATGAGGTAAAAACTCAGTGAAGGTGTGTGGATTATCATTGACAGAACGTTCTCTGGGCATTTGTGCCACACTGCATCTCTGTACATATCGGTTTGCAATAACATTCACATTCATTTGAGCCACAAAATTTGCCTGTAATAGATTCCTCTCCTTGTAATAAAAATCATCCAGCAGACTTTTGACATGAAAACATACAGCCTAATATTACTTTAAACACCCTGCTTTATCCTCTTCTTCAATTTAACAATGATATTACAACTCACTTTTGATGTTGCATAAAAACTAAATGTTTAAAGAAATGTTTCTCTTTTCTTGTTGTACATTATTTCTGCTTTAGATCTGGTTTCTCAACAACAGTGCAGTTCTTTGTTTTGTCTTTAGAATCGTCCAGCTAATTCTGCCTATAATCTCAAGTTCTTTCATAACCTTCAGTCAGGATTTATTTCAATGATACTTTACCAAAATATTTTTTAACATTTTACATTTCAAATAAAGCTCTATGAATGACCACTTTGAGGCTTTCTTTAACTATGCTAGATGTTAAGTGTGTGTTTGTTTGTTTACCTTTTCATATCTTGGGTGAGGTGTGGATACTCGCATTTAAATTTGTTCATAATCTGCTTTTTAACCCTGGTATATTAAATGTCTTGGTCACAGCTGTAACCCCTGTTCCCCGATGGATGGAACAAGACATTGCACAAGGGCTCACCTAGAAAGGGGCATACCTCAAGCACTAGTTCTAGTGGCATCATTCCTAGGCTGAATTTACCATCAAAAAGCACACAACCCCAAGGGGAAATGGTGCGATTGGCTCAATGCGTAGGATAAAAAACCTTTCAAAGTATTGCGTGCAGCCCAGCCTGCCGCTCTACAGATGTCTGATAGTGAGGCACCATAAGCCAGAGCCCAGGGTGATGCTCATCTTCTAGTGGAGTGTGCTGGACACTCTGAGGGCAAGGAAAATCCCAGGACTGGTAAACCAGAATAATGGCATTTAGTGTACAAGTCTAAGTTCAGAGACAGCCTTCCCCTTCTGCTGACCCCCAAGCAGACAAGAGCTGTTGTGACCACCTACAGGTCATAGTGCAATCCTGGTTAACGGACAATGCATGTAGTGGGCAAAGTAAAGCAAGAACTAGGTCTCCCCCACGAGCAGGGAGCATTTACAAGTCTATTTCATGATTCCTCAGAAAGTCCTGTTACCTCTTTGAGTAGAACGCCACCAGAAGGGCGGTCTTCAGTGACAGGGTCCTGAGATCAGCCCCTTCTAGGTGCTCAGCTGAGACTCTCTGCTGGGTCATAGGTCTTTAGCACCTTTAAAGAAACTGATGCAATGACAGCAACATACACTGAAAGTAGAGGGAGATTATTATGATTATTAAGTCAATCTTGCAGGAAGAACAACACACACCCAATCTTGCAACTCTTGTAGGTCTTTCCTCCCGGAAAGAGCACCAGTTTATGATGAGATGCCACTTCAGACTGTACATCCGTCTCATGGAGCGAGCTCCTGCCGGAGTGACTGTGTCTATCACTGCTGGGGATAGACCAACTAAGCTCTTCATGTTCCATCCAGAGTCCAGACTTGGAAGTTCCTGAGTTCCGGAGTGCCACAACATGCCCTTCGGCCAGGGAGGAGCTCTCGTGAACAGCATGAGATCCAAGAACTGGACCTGGTTAGGTCAGTATGGTGCCACTGACAGACTCTCCTTATCATTCTCCCCAAGCTTGCACAGTATCTGTGCAATGAGGCTTACTGGGAACACATACTTGCGTAAGCCTGGGGGCCAGCTGTGTGTCAGGGCATCCATGTTGAGAGGGGGCTCACTCAGGAAATACCACAGGAGCAGGGGTAGTTCCCTTTCAGTCAGTCACGTTCGACGTTACGTCAACTGACTGACGTATGGGGTCTTGCTTGAGAGCCCTATCACCTTCACCTAAGAAAAAACGCGCCAATGAGCATCGGCCCGAGAGGAGAGAGCCAATGAGCATTTGGGCAAGCGCTGCGCACCGGCACACGAGCGCTTGGCGCGTGTGTATA